>CABHPH010031283.1:0-10178 GCA_902168325.1 Peromyscus nudipes | reverse complement strand
CAGGGGAGTCTTTGCCCTGGAGGAGATGGGCACTTGGGGGGGGTTGAACTGGGGGGAGGGGAAAGGTGGGGGGGTGAGGGGTGGGGGGGGGTTGGACAATGGAATCTGTGGCTGATATGTAAAATTAAATTACATATAATTTAAAATTATAAAAAATTAAATTAAAATAAAAAGAAAAAATTCAAAATGTGCCTTTGAATGCAGCCCACCAAGAATTTTTCATGGGTTTTGTATGATGAATATTTTTTCTTGTTGTTAGTAAATGCTCTTGCTTTGTTATCAAGAGCTTCTTTTTTCATTTTTCTTTATTAAGAAAATTTCTACTCACTCTACATACCACCCACAGATCCTACCTCCTCCCTCCTCCCATCCTGCAACCCTCCCTTCCAAGCCATCCCACATCCCCACATTCCCCAAATCAAGGTCTCCCATGGGGAGTCAGTAGAGCCCTGCACACTGAGCCTAAAATCTCATAATGCTTGTAATCTGGAGTTATCAGTGAGCAACTGTCTGGGTTAGTGGGTTTTTGTCCACTTGACACAAGCTTAAGTCATTTGGAAACTGAGAACCTCAATTAAGGAAATGCTTCCTTCAGATGGCCCTGTAGGCCCCTCTGAAATTTCTCTTGATTAATGATTGGTGTTCAAGAGCCCAACTCTCTGTGGGTAGTACCAACCCTCAGTTGGTGGTCCTAGGTTGTATCAAAAAGCAGGCTGAACAAACCAATAAAATGCACACCTTCATGACAGTATCTGGCCTGCTTGAGTTTTCACCTTGGCTTCTCTCATGATGGGTTGTGATGTAGAAGTGGAAGAAAATAAAAAAAAGAAAGAAAGAAAGAAAGAAAATATTGTGCATATACACCATAGAATACTATTCAGTGGCAAAGAAAAATGTAATCATGAACTCTGCAGGTAAATGCATGGAGCTAGAACAGATCATATTGAATGAGATAACCCACACCCAGAAGACAGGTCTGATTTGACCTGAAAGCCTCTTTCCTCAGTACTAGTTTTCATGCTTCCAGAAGGGATTCAAGCAAACTTCCAAGGGTGGAAAGCTATCAAATAATCCTATACATCTATGATGCCTATGAACCACAATAATTACCACTATGGCATGATAACCCTAAAGATGCAGTAGGGGCATGCATACTTTTGCAGTAACCAACAGCTAGCGAATTGTCCTAAAGATTCACTCAACAGCAACAAGTGGGAAATAATGGCTGGTACTGGGAAACTAGATAACTAACAAGGACTGGAGAAGTCATGAATATAGAAGAAGAACCAGCAACCATCACTTTACTAAGCACAATCCCTAACTAAGCTCAAAATATTTGTCCTTATAATTACCAGTAAGTCTAGTTCTCACCGTTCATCAAGGAAACTTCTATTTGCAATAGACAGACAATTACAGAAAATGATACCCATCAATATTCAGAATTGTAGAGCACAGTCCCAATGATATACCTGTAAAAGAATTCTTATACCTTAGGCTAAGAAATAGTTGTTTAAGAAGGGTGGACAGAATATAAGAGTCAGAGGAGTTCGGAGTTTTCTGTTTGATTTTGTCTCCTAAGAATGCCAGAATCTATTCCTATAAAGTCTCAACAACATGATTGTCTAAACATGAACTGAACAAGGATACCAATAGACATGCTAATTTCAATGAGAAAAAGCTCATGATGCCTCAACCCTAGACAAAGAACACAAGCAACTAAGGAATGCTGAGAACTGGAGAAACAGTCTTAACCAGGGAGAGCACATTGATTTATAATCCAATAGCAAATGTTCAGCCCTGAAAACATGCACATTCAAGTAACATTAGACAGACCTAACAGGTTTGATTTAGGAACACACACACACACACACACACACACACACACACACCACATTAATGAAAAATAGCCCAGGAATTTGAAAGAGAGCAAGAGGTGGTATATGGGAGATTTAGGAGCGAGTAAAGGGAATGGAAAATAATTTATAATCTTACAGAAATTAATTAATCAAAAAAGAAAAAAGCTCCTTTCATTAGCAGATGGAGGCTACTACAGAAATACACATGAAGATAATAAGTGACCCTGTGGTTCTCAGCTGTAACTGGTACATCTACAACACACTTCCTACACCCAAGGCTCAGAAACATTGTGGAAATATAGGCATAAGAGCTAGAAGAAGAGGAGAAGTGATGTAAAATAGTATCTTCTGGACAGAAGAGGAATGATCAATCCATGAAATCTCAAAAATATGATTGCCTAAAGATAATTATATAGTGACCAAACCAATTGACATAGCAACATGATGTATGAAATTTCACAAGGCTCCATCCTGAGATGAAGAGCTAGAGAGAAGAAATGGCTATTGGGAGAGGGAGATTTTTTTTTCCAGTGACAAACCATGCATAGGCTATCCAGCCACAATTTGTCAGTCTGAAACACATGTACATATCAGCAACACTAGGTTGATATTTATAATTATAGAAGAGGCCATGGATATTTGATGGATCTGGAAAGAAAGGTGAGATGACCTACATATGTAAATCATAGTCCAAAGGATCATGGTACAAATAAAAGGAGGAAATGTGAATTCTCCAAATCATCAATTCTATACTTTCATTTTTATTGCTTCTCATCCCACCAATATTTTGTACAATCTAAAATACCACATCAATATGATAAGACTGTTTAAAGTGGAGATAAACTTGTATTTACTTATGATTATAATGTATATTTCATACATGCATACATTGTATGATGATAGAATTGGGGTAATTAGTCAACTTATCACCTGAATCTTTCTACTTTCATAGGATAAATATATTCAACATTCTCTCCTTTTACATATGAGAAAATACGTTTAACTATATTTATCTCACTATGGCATAGCACAAAAGGACCTATTTTAGTTAATAAGAACAGAACTGGAATAAGTGAGGGGGTATACAACTCTTAAAATCTTTGACTTTGTTCTCTTTAAATTTAGGCACATTAGGAGGATAGCTAGATTCCATATTTGTCTTTTATAAGGACTGCATTATTTCAAACTTTGACCAACTGTGTATAGTTCTTCATTCTTCCTAATCAAACAGAATTTGATAACCGTTGTCCTTTTTTTATGAGAACAATTCTACCTGTGGTGAAGTAGTACTTTCTAGTGGTTAGTTTTAACATTCTTATAATATTTCATAACTTCTATGTTGCTCCAAGTTTTTTTGGGGGGGATTCTTTTTTTCAGACAGTTTTTCTCTGTGTAGCTTTGGAGCCTTTCTTTGAACTCATTCAGTAGCCCAGGCTGACCTTGAACTCACAGAGATTCTCCTGCCTCTGCCTCCCAGTACTGGGATTAAAGGCATGCACCACCACTGTCCAGCTGTTGCTCCAATTTTAACACAGTTTCCCATGTGAGTATTGGTCACTTGAAATGTATGTAGTCCCAACTCCAATGGGTTGTAAATATGAAACACACAAAAGATTTTGAAGAATGAAAGCAAACTGTATGAGCAAAGAAATAATTTGATGTCAATTTTTTAGAAACAACTTGTCAACTTTGGCATTAAATAGTATCACATTAACAGAAGTATCTTTGTACTCATAGTATACATGCACCATGTGTTAGTAGTATAGCAATTTGTTGTTAACATTTACTGCTTATATTATTGACTATTATGTTACAAATTAAATAAACATGTGGAAATTGTAATCGTATATAATAATGAATGTATTATTTAATCTCAGAAAGTAATGAATCACCAGAAAGGTATGACATGTGTGTGGCACACATTACATTTTCTAATAGACAGCACTGCTCTATGACATTCTCCAGGGAAACTGAAAGATGAGTAGAGAAGAAATGATCAAGTTTTTGTGGAAGAGAATGTCCCAAAGACTCTTGTCATGGCCCCCAGGACCTCCTTATTCCTCAGGCTGTAGATGATGGGGTTGAGCATGGGGGTGAGGATAGTGTAGAAGACAGCAAGAATCTTATCTTCTGCTGGGGAACGGAGACTCCTAGGACGAAGGTAAGTGTAGACGAAAGGTGCATAGTAAAATGTCACAACAGTTAAGTGAGTTGAACATGTGGTGAAGGCCTTTTTCTTTCCCTCTTTTGAGCGCATATGGAAGACAGCAAAAAGGACCCGTCCATAGGAAACTGTGATGCCAAGGAAAGGAAGCAGCAGAAACAGGCTTGTGCTCACAAATACCATGTATTCATAAACCCAAGTGTCCATACAGGCCAGGGGCAACATGGCAGGGACATCACAGAAGAAATGATTAATGGATCTAGAATGGCAGTAAGGAATATGAAGAGCATAGACTGTATGGGCTAAAGAGTTGATTGAGCCCAGTATCCAGGATCCTATAATCATCTTCAGGCACATCATTTTGCTCATGCGAGTGGGATAATGCAGGGGGTGGCAGATGGCCACAAAACGGTCATAGGCCATGGAAGCCAGGAGCAAGCCCTCAGAACATGCCATAGTCAGGAAAAAGAATGATTGCACTCCACAGCCCAGGAAGGTAATGCTTTTCTGACCAGAGAGGAAATTAAATGCCATCTTGGGAACAGTGGAAGAAATATACATCAGGTCCATGAGAGAGAGCTGACTGAGGAGAATGTACATGGGGGTGTGGAGCCTGGGATCCACACGAATGAGGTGGATCATTGTTGAGTTGCCAAACAAGGCCAGAGAGAAGACAAAGATGATGAGCAGTAAAAGCAGAAGGCCTGTTTGGTTTTCTGGAAACAACCCTAACAAAATGAAATCACTTGAGCTCTGATTCCATTTCTCCATGTAAACGTGTTGTTTTAACTTTCTTGAAAATGGACCTAAAAGTGAAATATATTGCCATATGAAATAGGACAGGAGAATGAAGAGAAACTGGCTTATAATGAATTCTTACACTGAATTGTTCTTCCTCCAGCACCATCATTCTGTTGAAATTATTTTGAAATCTAAACTGGATATTCCTTCCCAATTACTTCTGGCCATGTTCTCCATTCAAAGATGTTGCAAAAGGAGTAAGATAGCTAATACATTTCTTACTAGTAAATCCACATGTGCCCATTATTTAACATAATTAAGCACAGGCTCTGTGTTTCCCCATGTCTTCTGTTACCCTCTCATCTGCAAGACTGTCGTTTCTGGCCATCCTTCATCAGCTGGTCTAATACTATACACATCCCAGGGACCAAAAGTAAAGAAAAGCAAAGAGTAGTTTGTGGCAATTATTCACCTATAGTACCAAGTCACCTGGCATTTCATGTGTCTGTGGTAAGCACAAATACAATTGAAAAGGAGATCTTGTGACAGAAAAATGGGAATACACTTTTGTAGGTATCTAATCAAGAAATACTGACAATGAGGAATATGTAGGCAGGAACATGGTGGGTGAACAGGTCTACTAGGCACAGAGGAAAAATGATATGACAACCACTGTGTGTCCTTTTACTACTTTGTTTTTTAATTTTCCAGAGCTGAGGACCGAACCCAGTGCCTTGTGCTTGCTAGGCAAGCGCTCTACCACTGAGCTAATTCCCCAACCCCTTACTACTTCTTAAAATAAACACTTATGACTTGATAGGTGAACATAAAGCATAAATAAAAGTCATCACTACTATGATAAGCTCATGCCTTCAAAGCACATTCCCTGTTTCTAGAGTCTTGTACAGGTATCACATAAATAGGTCTTTGTGAAATTTCTTACAAAACTGTGAACAAGGGACAGCACTGGGGTAAGAGGTAGTTGATGAAAACAAGCAGAAATGTGGTTAAGGACGGCAAGGGTTAGATCAATTGTGTGAAACACACAAACTTGGATTCTTATATGGATAAGTTGGCACAACAGTGAGAGTGATATGTTCTTAGGTACCTTTCTGGACCTCATACTGGATGCTCTTGTTCAGGAGGGAGCTGCTGTGGGGACCATGTAGAGGAGACTAGTTAGACGGAATAAGAATATCTGGTGACTTCTCTGGATTTGAAAAGAGAGTCACACTGACTCCTAGGTGTGTTAGGACAGTGGGTTGCCTACCTGGACATAAGCTCCTGGTTGATGATTCATTGATATTTACTCCCTGGCACAGCACATACTTACAGCAGGTTCTCAAGCCTGTTGATATGAATAAAACATTATTGTTAGAGATGATAGTTTGATCATACTGACAAAGCTGACAGCATCAATTTAAAATCTAATCATCCTCAGGATGCCTTGTGAATGAAGAGGAACCCCTTATGGGCCCCTGCTTTAACTTCCCTAAGCAGGGGTTTACTTGTAATGTAAGCAGCATTCCAACCCTCCTCTCAGGACGTGTTTCCAATATCCAGCTTTGGACAATCTGCACTAAACTAACGTTTCACATGTTGGAGTTCTTTCTTTTTATATCGTTATATGTGCATTGGTGTTTTCCCTGAATGCATGTCTGTGCGAAGATATCAGACATTGGAGTTACAGACAGTTGTGAAGTGCCATGTGGATGCTGGGAAATGAACCCAGGCCCTCTGGAAGAACAGTCAGTGTTGTTAATCACTGAGCCACCTCTCCAGCCCCACGTGTTCGGTTTCTATGAAAGGAATGTACAGGTTTGTACTCTTATATCACTTCTCAGTGGTTCATAAACACACTTTGAGGACAGTTACATTAGTAATTATTTTGTTTGCAATGTTAGAAACTATCATTTTGGCAGATAATATTCAAAACAGCTATTTTATAGGCAGCCAGATACCTGGGATTTGAAGGTTTAGTATTTCAGACATTGAGTGAGAGCCAAAGTTCTTTCATTTATTTCCAGATAATTTCTTTATTTGGTCTGGACCTTATTTAACACACCAGAGGAAGACCAGTATTCTTGGTTACATTTTAAGTTTAAAATCTTCCAGTGGTTCAAGGAAGAACTAATGTTAATGTGCTCCTTGGTTATTCCAGAAGACATGAAAAGCATAGTTGTTTAAAGCTTTGTCATGAAGAATGTCATACAGGAGTGCTACAAATGCCTAATGCTAGATTAATTTTGCCAAAGTTCCAAGTGTATTCACACACAACAGGGACACATGTAGTTAGCCAGAAATCTACAGAGCACAAGACCAAAGAGGGAACTGACAGTCAGAGTCTCTGCTTAGACTTAAAACTCCCTGGGAAACCCAGGACGTGAACCTCAATGAGCTGTCTGTATTCAGCATACATTAGGTTCTCATGAAGTGCCCATTTCTTTGCCCCATAACACATCTTAATATTTGAGAAATCTCAATACCAGAAAAATTCAATCACTTATTTATGGTCACAACCTTCAAAAATACCACACTCTTGCATTTTGAGCTCACTTTTTCTTTTCTAATTGGTTATGAAAATTCATATTCTCCATTCAGGATTACATAATTCCTCATGACAAGAAAACCATATTTTCAGAACACTTCCCCAGTCATCTGGACTCACCTTGTCCAGAGGTCTTGTATTTGTATTTGTGAAAGAAAGTACATTCACAATGAGATTGTTCCCTGATGACAGTCTGTTGTTCCTGGGAAGGATTCAACACATCTCTTTGTTCACATAGACTGTCACACATACCACAAGGTCATCTTCCAGCATAACAGTCCTACCTCAGTCCAAAACTCACTTCTCCCTTTTTTTGTGAACCAAAATTCCTAGAAAGAATTTTTCAAGAATTATTTACTATTCATCTTATTGATGATGAAATCAGAAAGAATTTAATTTCCTCTCCTGAAATAGTCGCCCTGCTTGTTCAGACTATCTTTATTTACTAGTTATTTGTTTGAGTGAAACTTAAGGAACATTTCACTTCTATTTCTCACATGTTATAGTGATGAAAGACAGAATAGCAAATGCTGTATTTTATATGCACCAACTTGGATCAGCAAGTCTTAGATGTTCCTCTATTTCTTCTAATTGATCCCTCGTGTCTAAATCTACAGAGACAATGCCTCGGCCATTTCCCTTGGTTTGGCTGGCCTGACGTAGCTAGCTGAGTTTTGAACTTAGGGAACAAAATATCTGACAATCACATTTCCTGCAATCACAAGATGCCTGAAAATAGACTAAGGAGAGGTCTGTGTACAGAATTATTTCAGAATAAGGCTTGTGATCTGTAGAAATGTTAGGCAACATGTATTAAAGTCCATCATTTGAAAAATTTGGACATCAAAGGGCTCCATAATTAATATACTGAAACATTGTTCCAGACAGAAATTCTATGTTAAATGTCATAAAAGGATGTCAGAAGTTGATGTGTGACAAGTGGATATTCAGACTCAATTCAATATGACAGATCCACTAGTGACTAAGAAAACAAGTTAGGCAAATTTCATCAAAAAATGAAAACTTGGGGCCAAATATTTCAATATATAATTTGAAGAACATCCTAGGAATAAACTTGCTTATATAGTGTGTATACAGAAACAGGAATGAGTAGAATTGAGGATTCTATTTTCCTGCTCAATCCACATATGGATAAAATAGATTAGTGAACATTTAAGCTATTTGAGATGTTTATGTCCATGTTCATATGTTACTGAAATAGATAAGAAATATTAACTAATAGCAATGTACTCAATAAATATCATCAAATAATATAACCAAATTATGACATATAAACTTTTACTAATTGGTTCTTCATCTTTAAAGGTAGTAGTGGGAAAGTTATAAATGCATTTAGACTTTTATTATTGCTCCTCTATCTGTACTGCATGCTGAGTTTCACATATAGTAACAATACACAATACTACCTGCTGTGGCTGAATCCACCCATTAATTGTACTTTTGCATGGGGCTCATCTCTTCTCACCTTTGCCTTTTTCTGTTTTCTCTGATGTTAGAATACCCTACCAACATATGCACATTTTTTGTTAACTATAATTGTGGTGTGAAATAAAGAGTATCTGACTATGACTGTGCACCTTTTTCTGTGTACAGAGGTAGAAGCTATCATGGTAAGTTGTAATGGTGGTGGGAGGATTATGAATAGATTTGAAAGCTGTGATCAACAAGATAGTGAGGGAAAACAAATTACTCTGGCATGGTGTCTCCATGATACTAGGGACTTGGCATGAGAGAAATCCTTTGCAGTGTCTTAGGGACAACTGGATTTTGGTGTTCAGGGTAAAGTGGTCCTTCTGAGAAGGTTTTATCAGCACAAGGAGTCTCCACATGCCAGATCCTGGTTAAGAGATGAAACTGATGATCATGGAGTTTGAGAAGAGGGAGCAGAGAATTGGTGCTGCATATACATATGTACAAGATACTTATTTTGAACAGTGACTACATGATTCATGTGGCAGACCAGACCCCACATTTATTTACCCTAGGGACTCTTGAGGAATGAGGGATAAGAGACCAAGTTAGAAATAAAAAGGGGAGAGAAAACAGAGAGAAAACACAGGATAGAGTCAAGTGGGCCTGGATCCTTATCTATCAGCCCAGAACTTTATTCTAATGCTCTATTTATAACAATGCCAATGGTTGGAGCAAAAGACCTCCCACGTGTTAGGTACAGTCAAGTGTAGACCCTTGCAAACACCTGATACTCAGGCCCATGGTCCAATCAACCTCTTATGCAGTCCTGTTGGGTACAGCCACTTGGAAACCTAGTGGCTACAACAGGTCCCTCTTCTTTATATTTTAAACGAAATAACTCTTGATGCAACCGCATCAAAAAAAAGACTCCCTTAACTTCATCATTAGCATTAACGCGTTACCATAATTCTAACATAAATATTGCTATACATAGTTACAGTTCTCTCAATATTACATCTTAAAGCAAACTCTTAATAGAACCATTTGAACTAATATAAATGTTGCTATACATAGTTACAGTTTTCTCTGTCTTATATCTCAAAGCAAACTCATACTAGAACCACTTGAATTTCTTGCTAACAAAATATAGCAGATGTATACCTGATGTATACATCTTAAACTTAAATACTTCCTTAAGTTCACAAAACCATGTTGCATCAATATCAATAGGTTACACAATTGTAGTTCCTACAAACCTACTCTCAACCTTACACAATTATAATTCCTACAATCAAACTCTCAACCTTACACAATTACAATTCCTACAAACCTACTGTCAACCTTAATTCACTCAAGTAACACTAAAATATTTTTTAAATTAAATATGAGGACTATTAACTCTTCCTTTTCTTTATATTTAAAATTAAATCTCAAA
>CABHPH010031263.1:0-11961 GCA_902168325.1 Peromyscus nudipes | reverse complement strand
ATTCCCCTCGAACTAGGTCTCTTGATAACCGGAAAATATCTCCCTCTATCAGGATATCACTTTCATTGCTTTCCTACTCCATCCCTCCCCTAGTTGGACATTCCTGTTCCCTCATGCTCTCATCCTCCATCTCCTTCTCTTTATTGTCCCATCTTGGCCCCAGTTTACTCTAGAAATCTTATCTATTTCCCTTTCCCAGGGTGATCCATGAATTGCTCTTAGAGTCCTACATATTAACTAGCTTCTCTTGTAGTCTAGTTATTTTTGCTTTACTACTAGTATCCACTTATGAGTGAGTACATATTATGTTTGTCCTTCTGAGTCTGGGTTACCTCACTCAGGATGATGTTTCCTAATTCCATCCCTTTGCCTGAAAATTTCATGATGTCATTGTTTTTTACTGCTGTGTAGTACTCAATTGTATATGTACACATTTCCTTTATCTGTTCTTTGGTTGAGTGGCATCTAGCTTGTTTCCAGATTCTGGCTATTACAAATAATGCTGCTGTGAACATAGTTGAGCAAGTATCCTTGTGGTATGATTGAGCATCTTTTGGGTATATGCCCAAGAGTGATATAGCTGATTCTTGTGGTAGATCGATTCCCAATTTTCTGAGAAGTCACCATACTGATTTCCAGAGTGGCTGTACAAGTTTTCACTCCCACCAACAGTGGATGAGTGTTCCCCTTGCTCTACATCCTTTCCAACATAAACTATCATCAGTGTTTTTTTTTTTTATCTTAGCCACTATGACAGGTGTAAAATGGCATCTCAGAGTCATTTTGATTTGCATTTCCCTGATAACTAAGGATGCTGAACAATTTCTTAAACATCTCAAAGTATTACTTAGCTTTAAAAAATAATACCATGAAATTTGCAGGCAAATGGATGGAACTAGAAAGTATCATCTTGAGCAAGATAACCCTGACTCAGAAAGATAAACATGGTATGAACTCATAACTGGATACCACGTGTAAAGCACAGGATAATCAGACTACAATCCACAGTTCCAGAGAAGCTAGTAAACGAGGATGACCCTGAGGCATGTACAGAGGAGATCCCAGTGAGTTCCTCTCCATTTAATTTGATGTTGGCTATAGGTTTGCTGTAGATTACCTTCATTATGTTTTAGTATGTTCCTTGTATTCTTGATCTCTAAGACCTTTATCATGAAGGGGTGTTGGATTTTGTTGAAGGATTTTTCAGCATCGAATGAGATGATGATTTTTTTTTTAGTTTGTTTACATGGTAGATTATATTTACAGTTTTTTGTATGTTGAACCATCTCCAGGATGTAGACTACTTGATCATGGTGGATGATTTTTTGATGTGTTCTTGGATTCAGTTTGCCAGTATTTTATTGAATACTTTTGCATCAATGTTCATGAGGGAGATTGGTCTGTAATTATCTTTCCTTGAAGCATCTTTGTGTGATTTGGGTATCAGGGTAACTTTAGCCTCATAAAAAGGGTTTGGTAGTGTTCCTTCAATTTCTATTTGGTGGAACAATTTAAGGAGTGTTGGTATTAGCTCTTCTTTGAAATTCTGGTAGAATTCTGCATTGAAATCATCTGGTCCTTAGCTTTTTTGATTGGGAGACTTTTAATGACTGCTTCTATTTCCTTAGGGGTTATAGGTCTGTTTAAACTGTTTATCTGTCCTTGATTTAATTTTGGTATGTATTATCAATCCAAAAAAATATCCATTTCTTTTAAATTTTCCAATTTTGTGATGTACAGGTTTTTCAAGTATGACCTGATGATTCTTCGAATTTCTTCATTGCCTGTTATTATATCTACTTTTTCATTTCTGATTTTTGTTAATTTGGATGCTCTCTCTCTGCCTTTTGGTTAGTTTGGATATGGGTTTGTCTATCTTGTTGATTTTCTCAAAGAACCAACTCTTTATTACATTGATTCTTTATATCATTCTCTTTGTTTCTGTTTTATTGATTTCAGCCCTTAGTTTGATTATTTCTTGGCATCTATTCCTCCAGTGTGAGTTTGCTTCTTTTTGTTCTAGAGCTTTCAGGTGAACTGTTAAATCACTAGTGTGAAATTGTAAATATGTTCTCTTATTATTCTCTACATATTTTCTTCATTTCTTTCCTTTTCTTTCTTTCCAGTTATTTTTAATGAATTGAGAGCAATTATAATTATTGTGCTTAATTGATTTAATAGTTTCTAATTATTGTTTCCTTAATACCATGTGGTGATAGTGTGTCCCCCAATATATTGTGCATCCTAATAAACTTATCTGGGGCCAGAGAACAGAACAGCCACTAGACTGACATAGAGGCCAGAAAATGGTGACACACACACACCTTTAATCCTATCCCTTGGGAGGCAGAGATTCATCCGGATCTCTGTGAGTTAAAGTGCACACTAGCAACCGCCAGGCATGATGACACATACCCTTAATCTCAGGAAGTGATGGCAGGAAGCAGAAAGGTATATAGGGTGGGAGGGCCAGGAACTAGGTTCATTAAGCTTTTAGGTGTTTAGCAGCAATTCAGCTGAGATCTATTTGGGTGAGGACACAGAGGCTTCCAGTTTGAGGAAGCAAGATCAGCTGAGGAACTGGTGAGATGAGGTTGTGTGGCTGGAGAGTTTTCTCTCCGGGTCCCGCCAAGCTCCGGCAGTCTGACAGCCCACATAAAATAAACACACAGATGCTTATATTATTTAAACTGTTTGACCTAATGGCTCAGGCTTCTTGTTAACTGTTCTTATATCTTAAATTAACCCATCTATAAATCTATACCTTGCCACGTGGCTAGTGGCTTACCGGCATCTTCACATGCTGCTTGTCATGGTGGTGGCTGGCAGTGTCTCTCTGTCTCAGCCTTCTACTTCCCAGAATTCTCTTCTCTGCTTGTCCCACCTATACTTCCTGCCTGGCCACTGGCCAATCAGCATTTTATTTATACAGAGTGATATCCACAGCAAGATTGGCTGTGGCTTGTTCTATTTCTCTGATCTTTCAGCATTCACCCCAATACCTGGCTCCAGGTTTGTTTTTAATACGACCTTTTATGATTCGTGTTACAATACCTTTATAATTCTTTGCTTCTACCAGAAACATTGATTTTTCTTTTATATGATATCCATTAAGTTGAGAAAAGACATACTGTTTTTCTTAATCAGTTGATTTTAACTGCAAGTAAAATGACACATGTCTCAAATGATAATATTTGTCACTCTGATTCTGAATGGTTCCCAACATTCATGTGTTAATCTTTCATCTTAAGCTTATGCATTTGTAGTTAACTCAAACATTTTTTACAAAAATATTCACAAGATTAATCACACTTTCCTTTCTATTCAACATTCTTTGATGCTAAAACTTAAATTAAACATAATGTATGCCATGGGCCAATGAGTAAACAAATATATTTGAGAAACTATATTGTTAACAGGCCATGAGTATGTAGAAATTATAGAATTTTAAAAATATAAGACATATTAATGTCAAAATTTTTATCTAGATATTATGTAGAATAGAAAAATATTTATGTCTACAAATACATTGAGTTTTAAAATGTCTCAAATAAAAATTTATGTAATATGTTTTCTAATCTTTCACAATATTTTTTCTTATATTCAGGATTTAAGCCTTATTATATTTGAAATGAGTTTATCTCTGCTGTTATTCACATGGTGGATGGACTTAAGACTGATTTACTAGACTTTATTAAGCTGTTCAAGGTTCTGAGTATAATGTATTTATTCTTGCTAAGTGGATTTCTGCACTATCAACTGGATATATTATAACATATCATTTTGGATGAACTGCATTTCTAAGTTCATTATGAGTGTGTAAAGTCTCTTTGCCATTATGAGTGGCCTCCATAAATTACCTTCAAATTTATTTTCATAGAAAGTCTTAGAAATATTCCTGTATTGATTGGATGCAAGTAACTCAGCTAGTTGATCCATTTTTTTGTAGAACACATGCTAAAAAATAACTTTTGATAAGGCAGAAATTTATGCAAAATTGAGTTATATATTTAGAAACTAAGAATTTGTTACTTTCTGATTGAAATTAATTTATTTTTGTTCTGACAAAAAGTTTTCATTCATCTCATCATAAATAAAATAGAAATAACTACATTGTCTGGTTTCATCCATATTTTTTTCATATAAAGTGTAGTAAGCTAAAATAATTTTTATGTGATGCTTTTATTTACAATGTCCCAACTGAAATGGAAAAAACAACTATATATATATATATATATATATATATGAATATAATGGTATTATTAAACCATTTTTATTATTCAAGACATCTTGGTAATAAACTATTATTGGCTTTGAACAAAGTTAGGACTTTATTTATATTGATTACAAGTATAGGTTTATATTAGTTCTTCATACTGCAGCCTTTCTTTCATACTGTAAATGCTGTCTAATGTTTGAAAACCTATGATCTGGGTTTCATGTATTGTATGTGGCTGAGTGGAGAGCTAAGAGCCATGAAATGAATCAATTAAAATACTAATAATTATTAAATTATTCTATAAAACAATTACTTATACTACATTTCAATTATACTTACTGCACTCTGAATTTATTATTAGAAGTGGAGCTAAGGTACAAGATATATCTCAAGGGTAGTGAAGAAAGTGATTTTAACAGTGTCGCCAGGATGGAACACAGAAAATAATTTGAGAAGATTTTATAACATAAATGAGTATCTTAATGTACTACATTATTGAGTCACTATAGCAACAATTAAATATAGGGAGTTACTTTACTAAATGTTTTCTGATTAACATCCTATACTCATCAAGAAATGAGTTGTGGAAATATGTCATGCACTAATAGTTTTTAGTTAAATCAAAGTATAAACTTAGTTATTAGCTACTCAAAACATATTCTGTTTGAACATAACATTGTATTTCCATACATGTAAACACATGCATACATGTGACTATAAATTAGCACAAAATATGTTAAGCATTTTTACCTGATACATCATAATTTTCCAATTTATTTTTTCCATTTTATTTATTTTTATTGAAAACAGATTCTTCTCTTATAAAATACATACATCCCACAGTTTCCCCCCTCCCTCCACTCCTCAGTTCTTCCCTACCTCCTCTCTCTCCAAGATCCACTCCTTCTCTCTCCTTCAGATTCACTCCTCCTCAGTTTCCTTTAAGAAATGAGCAGACCTCAAAGAGTCAACAACCAAAAAGGACAGAACAAGATACAATAAGACAAGGCAAGAACCCCTATCATGAAGCTGGATAAGGCAATGGCTAGGTGGAAAAGAGTCCCAAGAGCCAGCAAAAGAGTCAGAGACTTCCCCCAAGATTAGGAGTCTCACAAGAATGCCAAGCTAACAGTCAATACATATAAATGGAGGACCCAGTACAGACCCATGCAGGCTGTGTGTTTGCTACTTCAGTTTCTGTGAGCCCATAAATGCCCTACTTAGTTGATTGAGTGGACCATGTTTCCTGGAGTTCTCAGACATTACCTCTGACTCCTACAGTCTTTCCTGCCCGTCTTCCATGGGGTTGCCAGATTTCAAGGGGAGAACCTGGTTGAGACTTCCAATTTAGACTCTTTCCGCATAATGTTAGCCTGGAATGGGTCTCTGTATCAACTCCTATCTGCTGCCAGAAGAAGCTTCTCTGATGACGACTGGTCACTGCCCCGATTTATGAGTGTTGCAGAATATCATTAAGAATCATTTTATTATTTATTTTATTTATTTGTTTGTTTTGTCAGATGTGTTTGGTTCTATGCTAGGTGCCTGAGCAATAAATACAGTTTTCTGCTTCCTGGCTGTAGCTAGAGTTTTCCTGCCGGGCCCACAGTCAGGACAAATCTCTGCCACCCGCCAGTCTCCGAGCTCCCAAGTCCCGCCAGTCTCCGAGCCCAATTATAAAATAAACACACAGACGCTTACATTATTTAAACTGCTTGGCCATTAGCTCAGGCCTATCATTGTCTAGCTCTTACTCTTATATTTAGCCCATTTCTATTAATCTCTACTTTGCCACGTGGCTCGTGGCTTACCGGTACTTTACATCTTCCTTCTCCTGGCCGCAGCTCCAGCCAGTCTCTCCCTCCACCTTCCTGTTCCCTCAAGTCTCCTCTCTGTTAGTCCCGCCTATACTTCCTGTCTGGCTACCAGCCAATCAGCGCTTTATTGATACAGAGTGATATCCATAGCACTTGCCCTTTTTTTTTTTTCAAAAAGGAAGGTTTTAACTTTAACATAGTAAAATTACATATAACAAAACAATTATCGAGCAAGAATTACAGTTACAATATTAAAGAAGATATCCTATCTATCTTATATTTATGAGTTTAAGGTTTTACATCTAACTTATCTTTTATCATAACTGAGGAAATTATAACTATCTAGTCTTCAACCACATCAAAGACCTCAGAAGGATATAATACTACCTGAGAAATGGAGAAGATGTAAGCAACTTTTGGGAGTCTTGTAGGGTAGACAGAGACAGCTGACAGCCTGGACAGTCATTCAAAGTTCTCTTGTAAAGTTGGGGCATCTGTTTTCAGCTCACAGGCCTAGAGTCTCTCAATCATTTTTTTCTGTGTCCTGTAGAATGTCTGGCAGTTTCCTCTGCAAAGCAGGAACCTGAAGGACCATTTTGTCAAGCAAAGTTCAGTGGTTACCTTTCTATGGGTCCTGCATGTCCAGTCGATCAAGCAGTCCAGGCAAGAACAGTTTCTTGCCCAAATGGCTATTTTTGCCAAGGTGAAGATAAACTCCATGTGGAGTGTCTTCCATGCCCATCCTCCTCTGAAGTAAATCCAGTGTTGCCAGGAGCAGACGTGTCTCACTGTCCAGAACGTCTAAATTTTTAAAACATTTTAAATGCCATATTCTGTAGGTCTTTGAAGTATTTGAAGACTACCTATCTATCTGAAATATATCTATGTATACCTAGAAGACTTAACTAACATGGCTACAAATATGATTATCATAGATGACTAATTATTAATCTATTTCTTAATTATCTATTACAATTTTAAATGAGTTACATAAACATAATACCTCAAACAAAAGTAGAAATATACACACAGTATAACAAAATCAACTTTAAGTTTGTATCAATAAACTAAAATTTATACCAATGTAAAACATTTTAAACATAAACTAAAATTTATACCAATGTAAAACATTTCAAACATGTTGTTTTTTAAAAGTAGATTCACTAATCTATCCTTTTATCCTATCATCTCTATATCCTATATATATCATATCCCCTTTTGTTTTTTAGAAAGAGATCGCATTTATAATTAACCTGTTTTAAATAAAAATATTGGTTTTTCTCTGTCCCATACCAGAGGGCTCTTCTGATATGGGACAAAAGAATCTTTTAACCTTTTATTTTAGGAATATGTCTGGGTTTAGAGAGGGAGTGAGCCCATTCCATCTCCAAAGCCAGCTTTGTATATTTGGGAATTTGGGCGTAGATTCTCTTACTACTTCATGCTGGAGGAGGGCGCTGTACCTTATGGGGACATAAAGAACATTTTAGGATTATGGAGTAGTTCATGAGGGTGTATCATCTGAGCCAGTTGTCTTGAGATGTTGTGGATGTTGGATCATCTGGGCCATGGTGTCATTGGAGACCTCAGGTGGTCTTGGCTGGTCAAACCTGATGTATCTTAGTCTGGAACAAATCCATAGCCTCTGGCTTTCTGTGGAAACAAAAGCAGAACTTCTTTTCCAAAGCAACATATCCTTATATCCAAATTTTGAAGTCAAGGTATCTTTAAAATATACATATTGGTTTAACTCAGCTTCCTTTATAATCAAATATCTCTCTGTAGTTAAGAATCCCAAAGACAACACAATCCAGATTCTCTGTGTGATATCCATCTTTACGTGGCTTATATTTTATATTACCTTTACTGTCTCTTTAAAGACTTCATTTTTTAAAACTATCTTTTTTTATATAACTGTATATATTCCTTTTTATCTCTCTTTGAAGCCTACGTATATTTTTACACACATTTTAAAACATTTAAAGTCTTGTTTCATCTGAATCTGTTTTATTGTGAATCAATTGTTTTAAACTGCAGCATTTCTAAGACTGAAACGGTGCTGTGGCTGCTGGCTCCGCCCACCTCAGCTTCCCAACAAGGCAGTGATACCTTTACCTTCAGCTCTGGGAGCTTTTGTGGGTCTATGCTTGTATCAAAGCAGCATGTAGCCCAGAAACCTCTTTTTGTTTTGTACTAACAAAAGTTAAATCCACCATGTAGCTTAATGTGTCACTTGCAGACGCCTGACTGCCTGCGGATCCAAACGTGGAACTTTGAGCTAGTTCTCCAGCACAATGTCCGCTTGTACACCGCCAAGGTCCCCGCCATACTGCAAGTCGAGCGCGCATGCCAGGAACCCACAAGTAGCTCAAACCGGCAGGCTGCGGCTAACTTGACAAAGACAACTAGGAAGCTGTTTTAGCTCCGTTTTAGAATCTTCTTTTTATGCTTTCTCAGGTTTTAAGTGGAAATTCCTGCCCCACGTTCTGGCGCCATTTGTAGCTAGAGTTTTCCTGCCGGGCCCACAGTCAGGACAAATCTCTGCCACCCGCCAGTCTCCGAGCTCCCAAGTCCCGCCAGTCTCCGAGCCCACTTATAAAATAAACACACAGATGCTTACATTATTTAAACTGCTTGGCCATTAGCTCAGGCCTATCATTGTCTAGCTCTTACTCTTATATTTAGCCCATTTCTATTAATCTCTACTTTGCCACGTGGCTCGTGGCTTACCGGTACTTTACATCTTCCTTCTCCTGGCCGCGGCTCAAGCCAGTCTCTCCCTCCACCTTCCTGTTCCCTCAATTCTCCTCTCTGTTAGTCCCGCCTATACTTCCTGTCTGGCTACCGGCCAATCAGCGCTTTATTGATACAGAGTGATATCCACAGCACCTGGCCATCCAGGCACTGTCCAGCATGGGCTCCCTCTACTGGTGTGGGCCTCAACTTAAACCAAACATAGGTTGTCCACTCTCACAAGTTCTGTGCCATCATTGTCCCAGTACATCCTCGAGACAGGACAGACCGTAGGTAGAGGGTTTTATGGTTGGGTTGGTTTCCAGGTTTCTCTTTCCATAGCCTGCAAGGCATCTTCTCAAGCTAAAGTGACTAGAATGTAGGGGTGAAGAGGTAGAGCTAGTGCTGGCATGATTTTCCAATTTGAAAAATATGAAACTGGAATAAAATATTAGCAAAATTAAAATAAACTTAATTTTTCCTTAGACTTACCTATAGAGTTCACTATAGATACATAGATAGATACACACACACATACATTTATGAATGATCACATATATCATGTCTGTTTAATTTCTTTTAGCACCTTTATTATTAAATAAGACGATCTTAAAATGGTAGTTACAATTAACACATACCAGTACAAAATTGGTTTTAGTTCCAATCCTCAAGGTATCTGTGATCTATGATAGAACAAACATGCATTTGTCTACCTACTACTGACAAATCTCAACAGCAAACAAAAGTAGCAAAACCATTAAACAATACTTTTGAAACTATAGAGTCCAAAAGACAGAATGTATTATGTTCAGTTCTTTTCCTTATTAAGACTAACTTAGTTATCATCCTGGAGTCCTATAGAGAAAACACATGGTTAAAGAATTGATACATATATATGTCATGGCCTTTAAGATTCAACACAGTGTCAACTGTGAGTATTTATTGTAGGGCCAGGCTGTGAAAACATGCTTTTCACAGTCTGTTTCTTTCTCTCGCACACTATTGTGTCTGTGAAATTAGGTTAGCTCTCATGAATGAACTAATGGATTTGTGTAAATAAATAATTGGATTTCTTTTCCATTCTTTCATTTTCTTTTTCTTTTTGTTTTGTTTTCTTTCAACCAAGACTTATCTTCCTGTAACAACTGCAGAATAAGAAACTAGAGAAATTGAGAATAATATTGAGGTTTGGACATTGTGCTATGTAGACATAGGAATAACTCTTGTTCAATGGAATCAGTATATATCTGTACTTATGTTTACTAAAATTAATGTCAGAGTCTCAGAATTATTTCTTACCTAACAACAAATCATGTCACAAAATTCTTTTTGAAAACTGAAGTGACATTTTATGTTAAAGAGTGATAAGAGATAATTTATTTTATTGTTCACTTTCTTTGCCTTGGAGACTGAGATGAGGACATTGAAACAAGTAATAGATCACATTTATTTTAACTATATAGTTTACTAAGTTATAAAGTTTACTAAGTAAATGCAAACATGAATTAATAACATAGTTTCCTGTTAAATTCAGGTATATGTCTATAAGATTTATTTTATTGTGTGTCATTTTTTATTAATTTTATATTACTAATATTTATTTATTTATTTATTTATTTCATTATTTTATATGTTTTGGGACAGAGACTCACCTATATAGCCTAGGCTAACCTCAAATAAGATAAGACCATGCTTTAGTCTCCAGAGTACAATGATTGCAACTATGTGCGATAGTATCAAATTGCTTACTTACTCCAGCTTGTAGAATACTGTTATCTACAGAGATATTGAGTTTTTTATTTATTAAATTTATTTTTTATGAACAATGATGAAATAAGTCATCATGTTCTATATACAATTCACGGCCTGGGAATGTGCATAATAAGCAACAAATTGGAGCTTCTCCAGATGGTTGAAGAGCAGAAAAATTGGTAAAATAATTTTCTTCCTTTAATAATCAGTAACCACGAACAAGGAGTTTATTGCCATTCATTGACAAGAACTATTCTGAGAGCCAAGATATTTATTTAGATTTTTTGATATCTTTATATCATATCATAATTGCAATTACAAAAATCAAAATCAAACTCCAGAAGTTTTAGAAATTTTAGAGTTTAGTTCTTTGGGAAGATGGGCATGTTTTTCTATGCACCAGACAGGCAATGTCAACTAACAAAAGCATTGACGAGACTGATGAGGAAAGATGTGCACTGTGTATAAAAGGTAACTTAAAATATCAGAATAGACTTGGATCAAAATAAGTGGCATTTATTGTGATTCTATTTCCCAATTGCCTCAAGTTTATAAGGGATTATATTTAATACTGGATAGTGATCTTTTAGTTTATTGGCTATTGTCCTAATCTATCAAAAACAATGAATATGCTTTACAGTAACAATAAATAAGGATTTATCTGTAACCTTGAGACCTTCCTGTATTATAAGTGAATACTATGATCTATGTCATTTAATTAATGTGTGTCATCAACAGTTTTTGTCAGTCTATGCAGTTGCCAACACTTCAGTATGAATAATCACCATACATGTGTAAATTAGACCCCAGTGGTGTGCCAATCACTTGAGAAATAATAATTATAAAAAGGTGAAGGATGAAGGGTCAAAATTTGGAAACAAAGGAAGACATGCACAATATTGATGAAAATAGACCTTGTTCAGCAAAAGAAAAGGAATAGAAAAGATTCACAGTGTAGCTGAAGTTTTCCTGTGTCTTGCCTGGCCCCACAGACCCCTGCAACCTCTTATAAAATAATCACTCAAAAGCTTATATATTAATTAAAATTTCTTGGCCATTAGCTTGGACTTATTATTGACCAGCTCTTACACTTAAATTAACCCATAATTCTTATTTATGTTTAGCCACGTGGCTTGGTACCTTTTCTCAGTACTGCCTTCACATCTTGCTTCCTTTGTGTCTGGCTGGCAACTCCTGACTCAGCCTTCCTCTTCCCAGAATTCTCCTTTTCTGTTTAGCCCACCTATACTTCCTGCCTGACTACTGGCCATTCAGCATTTTATTTATCAACCAATGCAAACAACACATTCACAGAACCATGCAGAGAACCATCACCCATCATCATGGCATTGAATACTTTGAAATTTCTTATACGTAAACTAACGTAGGCTCATAATTACATATAAGAAAATAAATTGAAAAGAGATCAGTCATTGTAAA
>CABHPH010031238.1:0-18423 GCA_902168325.1 Peromyscus nudipes | reverse complement strand
TTAGTTAGCCTTTGAAATTTTGAGAATGTAAAGAATATTTAAAATACAATTAATTATATTTGTTGGCTGGTGTTTGAAAACGGACTTTTTCTGAGTCGTTATTCTTACTTCCAAATTTATACTTTGATGCTTTCCAGGTGAATTACTTTAAAGTGTGACCTTGGACCTACTTTCTAGCTTATCTAAGCCTGTTTTCTCATCTGAAAAATGGAGAGATCACTAGTTCATCAATTTGTAGACAGTCTTCGGTAAGAGGATAACTAAAACCACGGGGCACAATGCAAGGCACATTTGCAAAAATCATCCAATAAATTTGTACCTTAGGGTTGGGGATTTAGCTCAATGGTGGGGCGCTTGCCTAGCAAGCACAAGGCCCTGGGTTCGATCCTCAGCTCCAAAAGAAAAAAAAAAAGAAAAAGAAAAAAAAAGAAAAAAATTGTACCTTGTCATTATTATTAAATGTGGTTAAGCAGCTAGTCAAGTGGTAAAAAGTAGTGACCTTACTGGGGGTAATAAAGGCTTTGGGAATTTACACCCCGGACGTGGTGGTTAAGTGACCTTGGGCAGATCCTTGGATAAATTTGAAAGCATCTGTCAGGGCACGTATTCTTTGATCATTGGAATGAAATAAAGGGGCTCTAAACCAGAGAGTGCTGCTAGCCACCAGCTAGCCAGAGAAGTGGTGACATACAAAGCAACCAAGCAAGAGCCCCTTCCTGCATCCTCACAGAGAGCTCGGGCCAGAGGAGCAGAGCAGTCCCAGGAAAGAGGACATCGCCTCTCTAACATACAGATGTTAGAGACCTGCTCCCTGGATGTGCAGCAATTCTTTATTCCCCTGAGTCAGGAGCTTGCTTCTTTCCAGGTGTAAGGCTGATGAGCTTAACTGTTAGACCAAGGTCAACGGCCAGTCTCCCATCAGCTTCTCCAGCAGCTAGCCAGAGAGATCGTCTCTTGGAATACTGTAATGTGTACTTGTCTTCACCAGTTTGGGCCGTAACAAATACCACAGACGGGGTAGTCCTGACTGCAGACAGCGTCCCACAGTTCGAGAGATTCGTAGTCCAAGGTCAAAAGGAACGATAAGGTCTCATTCCAAAGCCTCTTTGATCATCTTGCAGGTGGAGGCTCTTGCTATGAGCTGAAGTGACTTGTTGTTTGCCCAAGTTAGTGTGTGTGGGTGTGTGTGGGTGGTGGTGGGATGTTCAACATACAAATTTGGGTTAAAAGGAAAAGTCATAATCAGTGTACTTTAGAGTTCTAGTTATCTTTCATTTGGGATTCTAGAATAAAGCAAACTGTGCTTGACTAGGCATAGGGCAGCAGGGGTTTGGGCAGGAAGAAGGGAACAGGCCTGGATCCACAGTGGACTGATAAGTTCGGTTAGGTTACTCCAGGCGATTTTTCTGGTAAGGGTGTGAGCAAAGGGGACTTCCTTATTACCATGATTTGGTTGCCTGGGCCCTTTCCAGTTCATGGCTACAGATCTCCTTTTTCCAGGAAAAACCAGTCTGTTGGGTGTTTATCTGCTCTCTTAACATTTCAGTGTGTGACACTTAGCACTGATGTCACCACTTGGGTTTGATCTGTCAATCAGGGCATAGTATAGACGTTTAATCCAAAGTAATATCCACTAGTTCTAGTAAACAGGGAGGACACAATCCAGGCCACAGTAATATCTTTTAAATGTTCTCCTAAAAGACAGCAACTGCAGCTGGGTGGCGGCGGCGGCGGCGGCGGCGGCGGCGGCGGCGGCGGCGCACGCCTTTAATCTCAGCACTCAGGAGGCAGAAGCAGGCGGATCTCTGAGGTCGAGGACAGCCTGGTCTATAGAGTGAGTTCCGAGACAGCCAGAGCTGTTATACAAAGAAACCCTATATCGAAAACAAAACAAAACAAAACAAACAAACAACCTCCCCACCCCCAAAAGAAAGCAACTGCTTTGAAAACTATTTCCGTTCTGCTGAGAGCTGATCAGAAGTGCATGTTACGTGGTACATTATTTGCGGTAGTGATTTTCAAATCTCTTAGCTCATGAACTCAGTCAGTAGTCTCTGCAGTTTTCAGTTTCAGGTCACAGAACCTTCATGGTGCTCATTTCTCCTTCTGGACTTTTGTTCAGGTAACTGCATGACATGTGACGCTGGCCCTCTCCTCTCTGTGTGCTCAAACACAACTCCATCTCACTGCGCAGGTGAAGCCCTGTTTTCTCTGGGAGGCCAGCCTAATGGCTCTCACTCCACATAGGACTAGTAAAATACCTCCACTGTCCGCGTCGCAGCTTCTTTTCTAAAGAATTACACTTGTTGTTATCATTTGCAGTATTGGAGAGTTAACCCATTCGTGCC
The DNA here is from genome assembly GCA_902168325.1 of Peromyscus nudipes. Lineage (NCBI taxonomy): Eukaryota > Metazoa > Chordata > Mammalia > Rodentia > Cricetidae > Peromyscus > Peromyscus nudipes. The sequence continues at coordinate 16,075 of CABHPH010031238.1, read as the reverse complement.
CAGTAGGCAAGCAGTATGCCATTCCTAGCCTCTGTCTAATTCTTTTTGGCCCTTGAGCTAGCCAGCCTTTGTAGGCAGTTTGTTGGAAAAAGTAGTGGAATATAATCTGCACCCTCCCCTGTTAACCAAATCAACAAGGGATAATGACAGTTCATACCATCTGCATCCAGGAATGAATAAACACGGCCTCCCTTCCCCAGTTCAAATTGCTATTTGAATTTTCATTGAATTTTCCTCAGGGAAGGAGGAGGAGTAGCCCATGAAACGTGTGAAGGAGCAGCCCTGGACTCCTGCCCTTCAGAATTTCTTTTCTACTTTAAGAAACAAAGTCAAGAGAGGAATTCCAGGCACTGTGGGACTATCTTCGACTGTCCCCAGAAACATCCTCGCTGGGTGCCTTGTTGGATCAACCAGGTCTTGACCCACTAAGCTAATGAATGACCCTGAAGCCCTGAGTGAGAAAGAAACCATCAAAGGGACAAAGAGCATCACCAGAAGATGACACTGGTAACGACCTAATCACTTGTCCCCACCAAGATTATTCCTAGATGTCCGCTGGGATTTTCCAAAGCCAGACCAGAGGCTCCAGCTGCCGTTCGTTCCAGTAGAGAGGCACTTGTTTTCAGGATCCTTAGCAATTTCCTGGATGCCGAAGACAATTGAGTAATACAAAAACAAATCTTTCCCATGCCTTCAAATGTCCAAGCTGTCTTAGTGCTGAAGACGGTCATTTATGACTGCACATTTATTCTACAGATATACACAATTCACGTGATTCTGAGTTCAGGATAACTTACCAAATCTGAATTTCCAGATGAGTTCTGAAGAACGCTGGAAATGTTGGATAGGCTATCAGCAAATGCCACAGGGTATTTGTTCCCGACGGCTGCATGGACATGGTGTGCCTACTGGAATAGTTGCTAAATGTTGGTCTGCACATGGCTTTTCTTCTTAGCAAAGTACTTGGCTTGAAGGAGAGATCTATGTGAATTATGGCAGGCCTAATTTACTGACATCTGGCCAGGTATATTCGCGCTTTCTCGTGTAGCCAAGTCAGGCCTGCCTCTAGCTAAATTTTTCCCTGAGGAAAACCTACCTTCTCCTGAAAAAAGAAGATAACTTTCAAGATCCAGGAATGAAAATTCAGGAGATCACAGTGAATCTAACAACAATCTTGAAAAAATGTAGAAGACCCACTGTTAGTGTGTTGTTAGCTACGCGTTGCATTAGTATGGGGATGGCTGTAGTTGAACAATAAGCCATTGGCTGAGTGACTAAAACCAGTGTTAGTTAATGATACTTACAGTATTTGCATGGACTTTGCTCTCCCACGTGAGATCCACCATACCTCTTGAGGCAGGCTAGCACAATATCATCCATTATTCTCCCAGTTTAGATGAATTAACTGTATCAGAAGATTACTTGCTTTATTGAGCCACCCAGAAAGGAGGCCAACTTTAACGCCTCTGCAGCCAAACACAGCAAGACCACTAGGGATAATGACTGGATTTTATTACCCAAGGGCACACACTGCCACAGGCTTTTCCTTTTTGATGGTATGGGGATGGAAACACAATTGCACAGCCACTTTTTTTTTTCTTGAGATACAATTTCTCTATGTAGCCCTGCTTAGCCTGAACTGAAGTATGTACACCAGGCTGACTTCAAACTCACAGAGATCGGCCTGCCTCTTCCACCCAAATGCCATTATGCCCAGCCTGCCCAGCCACTCTTGAATAAGAAGTGAGAGATGCTTGGGTCAGAGGTTTTTTGTGTGTGTGTATTTTGTCTAGTGAATCACTTGGACCAGAAGGAAGCCCCCAGAGAATTTGCTGTTGATAGGGATTGCTACCACGGTAAGCACTTGGTTATTGTGACAGGGATGAGTCTGGCATGGTAGCACACACCAGTAAATCCTAGTACTTTGGAAGTTGAGACAAAATGATAGTAAATGTGAGGGCAGCCCGAGCTACATAGTGACATGGCCAAATTGACTAATTAAAGTTAAAAAACAAAATGGATGTTCCATAATAAACCTACTTTATGATCAGTTCTTTTACAGGAGCCCTGGCCAGGTGGCGTGCTTCGAGCAGAGCTCTCCAGTGCATAGTAGGCTAAGACTCAAGCATAGTGTGCTTCCACGTGCATCTGTAAAGAGGAAGAAGCTTCCAGGAACCTCTGGGCTGCTCACCACCCTTCCACCTAAGTGAGAGACAATGCCTGGGAACTGGCGTTCTTCATTCAAGACGCAAATTTCTATCATGGATCATGAGAAACTTTGCTTTGACTTTCCTCAAATCCAGATGTGCATCACCCTTTGTGAGAGCACATCCTCAGCAATAAACAAGTAAGCATATACAAATCAGAATGTAGCCAGGGACAATGGCTATGCCTACAATCCCATCACTCAGTTTGCCTGGATTTGAAGTCAGCTTGGGTTACAATAGAATACCTTGTTCCCCAAACCTAACACATTGCATAAATATTTTCCTAGTTAGCTTTAACTTGACAAGGCCTAGAGTCACCCGAGAAAGAACCCGCCATTGAGGGACTGCCCAGATCCCATTGGTCTATGGACATATCTGTAGGGAATTCTTTGTCTTCATTGTTAATTGATGGAGGAGGGCCCAGACAGTTGTGGGTGGCACCATCACCTATGCAAGTAGTCCTGAGCTGTACAAGAAAACCAGCTAAGCGTGAGCCTGCAAGCCGGCTACCAAGCACTCCTCCTCCACAGTTTCCGCTTCAAGTTCCTGCTCTGACTTCCCTCTGTAATGAACTGTCACCCTGAGGTGAAATAAACTTGCCCTCCTCTGAGTTCCATTTGGTCAGAGAGTTTTACCACCACAATAAAATAAAACCAGAACACACACACACACACACACACACACACACACATACACACACACACACACACACACACACACACACACACACACGGAGGTCCACATTAAATACCCAAACTGACAACCTCTACATGAACATCTCCTTGGCCTCTGAACACAGTAATAGGAGCTGGATGTGACATACATGCATCCAACAGGTAGTTATATCAATCAGAAGTTCAGACAGTCAAATTTTGTACACACAATGGTAAGAATGGTTTATTTATTTAATAATTATAATAATTATGATGACTACACTGGTGTTGATGATGATAAATAGTATTTACTAAGTGCTTAATGGTTTTATATCTCATTTAATCCCGACAACAATATTCACAGCACTACTGTTCTTGGTTACAGAAGTAGAACCTGAGACTGAGGAACTTGCCCAAGGTCATTCAGTAGCTAAGTGGATGAGCCATGATTTAAGCCCAGGGCTGTCTTCCTCCCAGGCCTGTCATACTGTGGAAAGCACACAGACAAGGCACTCATTCAGTCATGCATTGTCTGTGAATATCACAGTGAACAAGAAATCCCCACGTAAGACCCGTAGGGCTGTGGCTTGGCTTCTCTGTCGTTGATTTTATGTAACCCAGTTCAAGAGTCCAATGTGCATTGTCAGTAAAGAAGTGTGTTTTATTCATATCTCATTCTCATTGGGATAATTTTTACTTTGGGTTATTCTTCTCGACTCTCTTGCTGCCATTTAGGGAATGTGTTACTTAGAAAAAAGGAGAAAAAGAGAAAGAGCAGGGAGCAAGAAGATGGAGGGTGCTAATGAAAATGAGCACAAATCTTCCTGGAGGCAAGTGGGCACTAGGGGACCTGGCTGGCTCTACGTTTGATCCTGCTGGTCTAATTGGCCCTGCTGACCTCCGATGCAGATGCCCAGTCTATAAGTTGTAGATGTACCTGTCAGGGCTAGGCATTCCGTCTCTACCTCCCATGGGCTCCTTTGGCCCCTGAGCTGCTCTCATTCCCAACGCCCCTTAGAGAAACTGTAGGGGTATTCGGGTGCAGAGACACCTGCCTGTAATTCCAGCTACTAGGGGGGTGGAGGCAGGAGGATCAAGAGTTGGAGCCAGTCTAGGCAAGGTAGCGAGACCTGTGCCATCTCTAAATAATAAGTGAAAAATAAGTCATTAATTATATTATAAAAATAGACTCACCCTGTGGAAGAGTGTGGCTGCCTCAGATCCTCCCCTCAAATTATCCCTCGTCCCTAGATGCTGTGTCACCTTGCTGAATGTGTAATTTCTCTGACCTGTGTCCTCTCGGGCTGTTCTCTGAGAAGAGAGAACTTCCGTGTTCTCCATATCCAATCCTAGGAAGTTTCCACAATGTTTAGATTGGAAACAGGTAGCTAGGAGGCCTAAATAGGGCTCCCTTTGAACCTTTCCCTCCTCCAGACTGGAGAAATCTTCATCTCCCTCAGTGCTAGAGAAATGAGCCATTTTGCCAAAGCTGGTCTGTGACAGAAACCCCGGTGCCCTGGCCTCTTCAGGCTCTCCATCTTCAGCAACTTACAAGCCCCTTGTCTCTTGTAAGTGATGGCTTTCAAGTTTCTCCCCTCCACACTAGCCTCAGAATTGTTGCTGAGTGTTTGGCTTTCATTCTCTGCCCACACCTCCTCTTTCTGGGGCAGTATGATCCACTACCCTCCTGGTAGATGTGGGTACACAGGAGAAATGTAGGAAAGGAAAACCTCAGCCGTTAGTTCCGCTTCTTGTTTCTAGAGAGAGAGGTGTATGTTGTGTGAACTGTTTTTCTTATTGTCTTCTATGGGGGCAGTGTATGAACTGTCCTCATAAATATTCAAGTCTAGCAGTCACTTTTCACCAATATTGAGGGTGTGTTGTCTCTAATGGAATGGAGTGAACACGGGAGGGGTGCTATGCTTTGAGGATTTGCAGTTACACTTCCATTAGCAGAAAAGCAATTAAGAGGTGTGAAAAGCATCCCTTTGTGCATGTGAACAACTAATCAGGCTGTTTCTTTCTTTCTTTCTTTCTTTTTTTTTTTTTTACATAAAGGGATAATTACCTTTTGTGCTAATAGTGATATAAATGTAAACTATAAAGTTTTCATCACAGGAAAATTGAATTCCAATTTCCACTGAAGTTTTAATCATTGAAATACTCTGCTGACTCGTGTGGAGCCTTGTTAAGGGTGTGGAACACAAATACCTGAGTGTCACGGCTGCACGGTCTCAGTCACTTCTTAGTCACCGGTTATACCCTCTCTGCCCACTCTAGGTCCTGCAGATGACACCCAAGGCTTATTTTCCTTCATGAGATCACAGAACCCCAACACAGGACAAGCCCTGGGGAAGAAGGAAAATTATAGCTGATCCCGCCTCCAATTGCAATCTGCACTTACATTTTGAGAAATATTTCATTTTAGTACAAAGCAAAGAAAGCACACACACATATTTACAGCATACCTCTAGAAAAGTTGTTTTTCAGCAAAACACGTCATCAGAGTGTTGACAGTCGTTACCTCTCAAGAGTGAAGCTACAGACAGCAGGAGGGGGTAGGTTTTGCCTTCAATGTATACAACGCAGCGCTTGTACTCCCGTCCCCAAGTCTGCTACCCTGGTATGAAGCACATTTGCTCTTTGCCCTGCTTCTGATAACAAGGCTCCTAAAACCCGAGGAACTCCCTGAGTGCTGGTGTCTTCTCTTTCAAAACGTGTGCGGTGTACTGTTCTCAGCCCGTGTTTCCTTTAAAAACTGTAGGATTGTTCAGGTACAGACACCAGCCTGTGTGGCCCAGGGGAGTCAGGAATTCAGGGTCATCCTCAGTTACAGGAGGAGTTTCTAGTCAGCCTGGGCTAAATGAGACTTCTTTCTAAACCCCGTTCCCAAAATGAAACAAACAAAACTGTGCCTTTTAGGCAATACTTGGGTTTATGGTAATGAGGCAGATTAGGGCAGAGTTACAGGGACCCTCGGGTTGGGGCCAGACACAAGGAGATCTAAGGATCCCAGGACTGAAAGTTTAGAATCGTAGGCCCCACCCTTCAGTTCCCAGGAACTGGGGTGAGATGTGGGTGGAGAAACACCCCACAAAAATGGCTCAGAGCTCAAGACCACTGGCTCTTCTTCCAGAGGACCCAGGCTTTATTCTCAGCACCTCTATGACAGCTCACAACCACATGCAGCTCCAGTTCCAGGAGATTCAATGCCTTCTCCTGGCCTCGGAGGGTGCCAGGCACACATGTAGCATACAAATACATGCAGGCAAAGCACACATACACAAAACATTTGGGGGGCCGTCAAGCAAGTTTTGAGACCCTTCTGGGCCAGGGAACTCGCATGTGCTGGGTGGTTATGCCTAAAGAGGAAGTGGAGACTGTGTGCTCCCTCTTGCCCCTCCCCCACCCACCTCACTTGTCTAGCTGCTTGCCTATAACCTTTATAATAAGCCAGGAACCTGAAATGCTTTGCCTCCCTGAGATGTGTGAACAGTACTAACAAATTACAGAACTTAAAGACCAGGCTGTGCGAACCTTGGTTTGTATTCTGTTCCTCAGAAATACAGGTTACAACCTTGAACTTCAGCCCTTAGCCTGAGGGATTTGAACTAGTTCCAGGTAGACTGCATCCTAATGAACTGCACCAAGGGTCACTCAGTTGGTGAGTGCTAGAGAATTACTCCATGGGTGAGAAAAGCTCACATCTGATCATCGATGTGTTCTATGTGAAGTCTGAGAGTGGAGAAATGAAGTTTATTTTTTTTTCCCCTTTGACATCTGTCAAAGGACTAATTACAACAAGTGAATGATCCTAATTGATTTTATTGTCCATCTTATGATTGCATAACACTTGATTCCATAAAGTAGAATGAGTTGTTGAGCTGAGCTCAGCAGAGCAAGTTGATTGTAGGAAAAGAGAAGAGCTAGGAAGAGCAAAAGCCAAAGAAGAAGGAGCAGGCTGGGCAAGGTGGTCCACGTTACAGTCCCAGTACCCAGGACACAGACCCTCCCTGTGTGTGGCAAGACCCTGCCTCAAAAAGAAAAAAAAAAAAAGAAAAGAAGAGAAGAGAAAAGGAAAGAAAAGAAAAGAAAAGGAAAGGAAAGAAAAGAAAAGGAAAGAAAAGAAAAGAAAAGGAAAGAAAAGAAGAGAAAAGAGGAAAGCCAGTGGGTCATTTTAAGTTACTTTCCCTAATTGCTTAACATAAAGTTGCTTCAAATCACTTCTTTTGTGTAAAAATTAGTTTAATCATCAAGAGTTAGCTTAATCATCAAGGCAACTGAAAATTACTTAGTTAAGAAATCTCTGTTCTCTTTCTAAACCTGGTTTCTCAGAAGATCAGATAAACGGGTTCTTTGCAGTTTGGTGACACAGAACTTCAGTGTGAGCGACTCCCTTTGAGTTTAGCCTGTTCTGTTGGACCACAGTACGAGAACTTAACCCAAAGCACTACCCTCCTGTAATTTCTAAAAACACTGTGACAGTAGACAGAACATCAAATGCCAGCATTGCAAGGGGGCAGATCATGTTGGAAGGCAGTTTGGAGGAATTTGCTTCCATCTGATGCAGGGGTGTGGGAAACTCTGATGCAGCATTTGGTTTTGCAGGGGGAAAAAAAAAGAAAGAAAGAAAGAACAAAGGGAGAAAATGTGAGGTCTTTGCAAGTCTTACAAAAGAAAATGAAAGAAAAGGAGGAAGGAATGAAGAAATGAAGGAAGGAAAGGGGAGAAAGAAGAGAGAGAGAAGAAAGGACAGGGAAGGGGTGTGTCCTGGTACTCTGAGGAAGGTCTGGACTCCTCAGCTTCACCCCGACTCTCACCCAGCGTGTCGTTCCTAAAGTTGACCCCTCAGACTCAGCAGCATGAAAAATCACATCTTAATCCTACCTCTGCCCAGCTGGCCAGAATTCCGGCATATTAATGCCGTGAAGGCTTTGTGGCAAGCCCAGTTCTGTGGTTGGGACACTGCCCTGGCACCTTTCCTGCTGACATGTGCCACTCCTGGAGTGCTGGGTTACTCCACCCTCAGACCCACTCCTGGCTGAACTGGGGGCACCCTGGCTCCTGCAAAAGAGACGCTTCTGTCCTGGTTTTCTCACTTGAACTTTTGGTTCAGAGTGAAAGCCAAAATATGCAACCTATCTGGAGCACCAGCCAGGATGTCGATGCTGCCAGGCAGTTTCTGGCTCGCTGGACCACTGCCTCCTACTTCTGGATCCAGAGGATACACGAAAGACCAACCTCCTACGGTGCAGACCTTGCTAACATGCCATTCATCCCAACAGATTTCTTCCTTTGCCTGGATTTTTACATGGTAATGAGTTTTTATACTTTGCAAAATATATTATACATTTAGACTAGTGTGATATAGATGAAACGTAAGAAAGAGGTGTAATATTCACTTTTAAAAAATGGCCTTGAGGAGAAAAAAAACTAGACGAGATTTAGAGGAGGAGGAGTTTTATTCTGAATTCCAAACTCTACCAAGCTTAAATCTTCACGGAAGTTGCTGCTGACATGCGATTCATTGTGTCATTACCACAGTTCTTGTCTCACGGCGCTCTTTCTCTGCATAGAACTGTCATGTGCACTGGCTTTAAGATGATGTGAACGATTCTTAATCTGTACAGAATGGGCTGCGACTACAGTAAATAGACATGTTTATAGTTCCCATTAACACAATGTAGTATAGGAAAACACATAGTAAATCTAAGGACATTGACAAAATACATAGCGAAAGACCCCACAGGACGTAGATTATCTCAAAGTCTTGCTTCAAGAACTGACAATAAAATCCTAAATTTGCATTTTATTTCCATATGATCTGTTATTGTCACTTTACATTTAGCTGGCAAATTTACTGTTAAAAACACACTGATGGGTCTCAGTTACTAGAGCTCTCGCCTAGCATGCACAAAGACCTGGGTTCCATTCCTAGCACCTCCCAAAACTGGGTGTTGTGGTGTTGGTCTGTAATCCTAACAGTTGGAAGGCAAAAGTTGGAGGATCAGAAGTTCAAGATCACTTCAGCTGCATAATGGGATCTAGGATAACCTGCATTGCATAAGCCTTGTCTCAAGTAAAGTAACTTGAGAACTGGAACTGGGTCCCCTGAATCCATGTAACTGTCGAGTAGGAGTAGAAGCCTATTGCTTGTAATTTCAGTGCTTAGGAAGCAGTCAGGGGATCCCCAGAGCAAGCTGGTAGGTTAGACTAGCTAAATCTGGGCTCAAGTGGGAGACTTTCTCTCTATGTATAATGTGAAGGTTGACCAAGGAAGTGATATTCACCCCTGGCCTCCACACGCGCACGGACACACACACATGCGCACACATACCCCACGTGTACACATGCAAACGTAAGTAAACAGAGACAGTGAGATGGTTTGTGCTGCCTGAGTAAGCATTGAATTGAATCACCCAAACTCACAGTGGAAAGAGTATCAAATTTGTCCTCTTACATTCATGAGTGCACCCTTACACATGAACCATAACACACAAGAAACAGGAAAAATGAAAAATACAAATAAATTTATACATGAATAAGTAGATACACACATCTCTTTTAGTCTTCTTTTTAAAATCACAAGGATGGACTTACCTACAATGCACAGGCCCTAGGTACAATCTCTAACAGTCACCAGCAAGCTCACAAACAGTGTCTCCCAGGGATGGAATGGCACTTGCCCATCTGTGGTCCCACCACTCAGGCAGAGGAAGGAATAGGAGTTCAAAGCCTTGCTCCGAAAAGCAGCAATAAGGTGAGATTAAAAACTCAGGAGTCGAAGAAAAAAAAAACCCCTCTGTGATGGCCCTCACAGGGAATGGCGCTATTAGGAGGCTTTATTGGAGTAGATGTGGCCTTGTTGGAGGAAGTGTGTCACTGTGGGAGTGGGTTTTGAGGTCTCCTGTGCTCAAGCTGCACCCAGTGTCACAGTTCACTTCCTGTTGCCTGAGGATCAAGATGTAGAACTCTCAGCTCCTTCTCCAGCACCTTGTCTGCCTGCATACTGCCATGTCCTACCATGATGAAATGCACTAAGCCTCTGAAACTGTAAGCAAGCCCAGTTAAATATTTTCCCTTGTAAGAGTTGCCGTGGTCATGGTGTCTCTTCACAGCAATAGAAACCCCAACCAAGACACCCTCTAAAGCTTGTCCAATAAATGCAGAAAAGACAAGTTCTTTCTTCTTTTTCTCCAACAGGGTCTCACTCTGTAGCCCAGGTTAGCTTCAGATTCAGACACCTCCTGCCTCAGCCTCTCAAGGGCTGAGATTATAGACGTTTGTCACGAACCTGGCAGCCAAAGAGACAAATTCCAAACCAAGTATGAAGTTTGTTGAAATGACTCACCTCTAAAGCTGATGTTTCCAGACAACTGTGTTTTATTGTCCACATTCTTTACACATTAAAAACTTTAAAAAACAAACAAACAAACAAACAGGGAGCTGGACAGATGGCTCGGTGGGTAAGAGCATGTATTCCTCTTACACAGAACTAAGTGCCCTTCCCAGCAACCATCCAGGCAGCTCACAACCACCTGTAACTCCAGCTGCAAAAAATCTGATCCTTCTCGTCTCTGAGAAAACCTGCAGTATATGGCATCTCCTCCAACACACACACACACACACACACACACACACACACACACACACACACACGATTAGAACTAAAATCTTAAAAAACTTATTTGACTTTTGTATATTTGGCATGCACATATCAAAATGTGTTTGAGGTCAGAGCCCAATTTGCAGGGCAGTTCTCTCCTTGCACCATGGAGGATCTGGTAACTAAAGTGATTGTCAGGTTTGAAGGCAAGCCCCTTGCCCCACTGAGCCCAGTGCTGACCCCATTGCTCCAATTCTCAATGCCATTTTAGAACTTTGTCTTCTTCTAACTTGCCTAGTGTAGATGAAATGTCAACACTCTTCCAGGGGTGCTGACTAGAGGTGGGAACAGACATCTGTAAATAAGGAGTGGAATAACTGATAGGTACCGGGGGAGGTGTTCATAGGTGGCTGGGAGAAAATAAAGAGATGGGAATCTGTTTGTTTTTGTTTTGTTTTTTGTTTTTCTCATTGGTTTTCTCATAAGGACCATTTCACAACAGAAGAGCACGAGTTTCAGTTATGATTGGCAGCACAGGAGGTGAGTGACCTTGCTCCTCCAGCTCTCCAATCTGAGCAGTTCCTACTTCAGCTCCGGAAGTATGCTGCAGCTTCTTGCTCTCAGGCTGGCCATGTCCCTGCGTGCACTGACCACATAAAGGACAAACCGTGACGAGGCCATTTGAACTTCCCTTCACTGGTTCCCAATTCTACTGGGGAGAAAACTCAAAGTTTGCTTATTAGATTAGACTTCATTTATGCTTAACTGTTTGGATGAAGCAAGCTAGTAAACCTGTCAGAGAAAAATTTGCATTTCTCAAGACTGAATGTTGATTCCAGCCAACTTCTCATCAAGGGAAATGAATACGAATGTGGACTCACATTTAAACTCTGCATCTCTGTTCCTAGGATTTCAGGCTTCACTTCATGTGCTTGTTGACACACGAGAGTCTTCCTTTTTGGATGTCCAAGTAGACTGAAAAACAAATTGCAAAACCTTACCAACACTAAGAAATATTGCATCATTTCACCCGGCCTCAACACTTCCCTCCCGCTGTTGGCTCGGAAGATTTCCTCACATCTGAGCACATCACCAGCGTGAACTGACGTTAATACTGGAGGCCTTTAAAAAGCACTGCCTCCCCACGAGCTACAGGATGGAGCCGCTGAATTTCAGTGTGTTCATCTCACTCCACCCTAAACAGAATGCAGAGGAAGAACTGACAACTTTTGTTGTCATTAAAACAGCATTAAGATAGCATGTCTTTGATTGCACATATCTTTCTAGTATGTCAGTGAACGCTGAAAAAAGTACTGTTTAAAGATTACTGCAAAAAGCAGGGCGGTGGCAGTGCACACCTTAAATCACAGCATTGGGAGGCAGATGCAGATGGATCACTGAGTTTGAGGCCAGCCTGGTCTACAGCGTCGGGACAGGCAGGGCTACAACAGAGAAGCTCTGTCTGGAAAAACAAAACAAAACAAATAATCAAACAAAAAGCACAATGCTGTCACCTCCAGCAGCTTTTACAAGAAAAGTGAGTTTAAGGCTATTCTCATTGGTGGAAGCATCACCAGGCAGAAGGGGAGGCCAAAGCACCCCCAAACAGAACTGCAAGACAGATTATTTGTGTGGTAATAATGGATGTGGCCCCAAAGAAAAAGCTAGATCCCACCAGGTTTTGATGTTTTACCACCCTCACCGATAATGATCAGTATCTGTTGAGCTAGTTGTTATTATAAACATTTCCAGCTTTAATTATTTTGTTTCTACTTCTAGTCCAGTGATCTTTGGTACACTGAAGGCAATAGGTCAATAACTGTTTATTGAATGAATGACAATACAGAGATAAGAATTACTACTTAAGGAAAAACAATTTGGCTTTTGTTTTGCTGTGCAAAAAATATTCCTTTATAACTAGCTGTATTTGATTTATTTTCTTTTAGACCTTGCTTTCCCAAAGCATTGCTTTTCTCCTCTCTCCTTTGCTTAGAGCTAGTAGCGTGAGCCCCTCAGTTTCAGACTGATTTTGAATTGTTTTGTTTTATGAGACAAGGTCTCGTGTAGTCCAGGCCAGCCTTGAACCTGAGGTATAGCTGAGGATGACCTTGAACTCCTGATCCTCCTGACACTTCTCAGGTACTGTAAGTACAGACATGTGCTACCTATCCACAGATATCGATCTGATGCCCAAATCAGTAGAAGCTCAGGACCTTTGTGTACATACCATGGTATTTGCATGTAGTGTGTGCACATATGCTCCTTGTTAACTGTAAGGGCTGATACTGTGAAACAGTTATTACAGCATATCGTTTGGAGCATAAGAGTGAGGGTGAATGTCTGCACATATTCAGTACAGATACATTTCTTGATGTCTTGGTTTGGTTTAGTTTGGAAGCAGAGTCCGTGGTGCAGAGGGTGGACCAATTGTGCCTTGCAGCCAGGGTAATCTTTCCAGAACTCTTGTTGACAGCAAGAGCTTCATAGCTCTTTATTGTTGAAGGGCAAGAAGACTGGCAGTCTTTGTTTCTCGCTGGGTGACTGAAATGTGTGGTCCTGAAGCTGGCCTTTATCTCCAGTTCGCTTCTGTTTATCCATCTGGAAAGAAGAAAAACAATACTCACTGGTCTGGTATGGAAGTGACTGCCAAGGACCTTGTGATCCACGCAGGGAAGGTGACACCAGCCGCTACATCTTACAGATGTTTTCCTGTGACTAACAGGTGCTCAGTACGTTTGGAGATGCTGAGCAAGAAAAGACAAGCAGAAATAGATTTACAGATTTTAGTGAGATGTACATGTTTCTTCAATATGTTAGCAAACATTCTTTAGCCTGAAGTTTCAGACCACAGGTTTATTTACTCCCGTGTTTCTTAACCAGGGTGTGTCACACTCCTTTGTGGAATCTACAGCTGCCCTGGCTGCTTCTTATTTACCATGGTACAGAAGCAGCCATTGTGCCCAAGTTTTTTCTTTTTCTTTCTCTTTTTTAAGTGAAGAAAGGGGGGAGGGGCAAGGTAAGTGGAAAGAGGAACAAGAGAAAGAGGAAGAAGAGGAAGGGAGTGGGGGGTGGAGGAGGGGAGGGAAAACGGAGGGGAGTGGGGAGTATTGAGGGCCAGCTGGTAAGCACAGCATCGGAAATGAAGTCTTTATGTTCTAGCATCTTCTGACGTGTTTTTGTTTCCAAATGATATTAGATCTTTAAATTATTAAAGATATGTCTCAAGGTCACTTTGTCTACATAACATTGCAGTAGGCGCTTGCCTGTGCCATTTTACAGTCTCGAATGATTCCCTGCTCCATTTCTTATCTAATCTATAAAGCACCTTCAGATTAGTCTGGTTCCAAATAAATTCAAACCCTTGTAAATTTTCAAAGAACTGTTAGTGTTAGGCTGTATTGTATTAGAGCATGTATCCTTTGGTCATGTTCTGTATTAAAACAAACAAACAAACAAACAGAACTTCGTCTTCCTGTCTGCCATTTTCCCGGATGTGAACTCCTGGAGATAGAAATCAAGAGGCTTGTGTCTGCAACAACACCAACAAATAAAAGTCTCTTTGTCATCAATGTGCGGGACTGGTGGCTGCTAAACTCTAGCTTGCTCTTTTCTCTGTTCTTATTCCCTTCCAGAGGACTAGGCTGGAAGCAAGGGTTTGTGTTCTGCTTTATTTTGTTAGGCAGGGTCTCCAGCCAGAGCCCAGGCTATCCTGGAACTCAGTACATAGGTGAAACTGGCCTTGAACTTATCCAAGATCTCGATGTCTCAGCCCCGTAAGCCTTAGGCTTACAGGCATGAGGCACCATTTCTGATGGAATTTGGCTTTTCTAACAAAAAACAACTTGGGCAGTGGGTCTCGGAGAAAAAAACCTTCGTGATTCCCACTTCAAAATCTGCTCCTTCAGCAGGAGGGGCCACTACAAGTGGAAAGGAATAAAAGGAACTTTCTGCCTGACAGCCAGTGTTACGGGCTCTCTCAGTAGTTTCTCCTCACGGCCTTGTCAGCTCCCCTGAGCACACAGGAGAATAGTGAACCTTGAGATGGGAGGGTGGCTAGGTTCACTTGTGATCTTGGTCAACCAAACACTCTCCCACCCCCTCATATAGCTCACTTACAGAATCTGTATCCTGCAGAGTACATTGCAGCTGGCCTTCCCAAATTTCAGCCTCTTTCTCGTCCCTGCATAGCTGGCAGTGTGTGTGGTTCCAGAGTTTTCCAGCCTCTGAAGTGAACTCTAAGTCATCCGGAGGATTATTGGTGACAATGCTAATCCTCGAGGCTCAGGAAGCCCCGCCCACCCCGTAACTCCCGTTGTGGACTTAAGCAACTGACCAAAGTGAGGCTGAGAAAAAGGAGATTTTTTTTTTCCCCACTGTTTGCAGCGGGATTGCTACTGCATTGATTACATTGACAGGGAAGCAGTGCCCTGCTGGCAGCCACGCCACAGAGGGGTTAGCATTACAAAGAATCCAACCCTCAGTTTCAAGAGAGTGAAGAGTCCTGGGAACCTTGGGACACTGTGGTGTCACTGATCTGCCATTTCTCCAGACTCCCAGCTACATGGGACAATTAATGGCCTACTGTAGCTGAGCATGGCAGCTCACACCTTTAATCCAAGGACTTGGGAGGTTGATGCCAGAGGATGTCCATGAGTTCAAGGCCAGCTACATAGCAAAGCCAGGTCTCAAAAAGACAAACAAAAAAACAAACAAAGGGCTGGAGGGATGGCCCAGTTAGTAAAGCGAGTGTGGTAAAAGCATGAGGATCTCAGGTTGAGCTACAACCCCCACATGAAGGGCTGCACTTTTGCCCAGAGCTGGGAGGCTACACATTTGCCCAGGGACAGGGCATCCTGGGGGATTGCCTAGCATGACCATGGAGCAAGCCCCAGGTCCTAGCCAGAGATCCTGTCTGAGAAAACAAGATAGATGGTTCCAGAGAAGCAATGCCTGAGGTTGACCTCTGACCTTCACACGTATGCACACACGCAAGCACATCCATGAGTACACACACACACATACACACACACACACACTCTCATACAGGGTTTTGAATCTAATTCAAATGTCAACTAATATCAGAAAAGTTACTAGGCCCACATAACAAACATTCAATTAGTGATTAGATCACAGTCTCCTCAGACATTATCCGTTCTTTACCAAGAGCACAAATGACATTGAGTGCCAGTTAGTGTCTGATTGAATGTGCCTTTGAAAGTACCCTTCCCCCATGCAGGGTGAGAAACCATAGGAGGTGAATAGCACTGTTAAGGAGGGGGACTTGGCTGTCACAGTCTTGGGATCTATGGAATCATGGAGAACAGAGTGAGTTGACCTTTAGGAAGGACAGTAACATTCAGCAGGTGTTGACATCTCTAGTCGATAGCTGAAGAAACAGATCTCAGATGAGGGGAACTTCCCCAAGCCTCACTGCAGAGCTGAGCTTCACCCAACCATGATGCTCGTTCCTTGATATGGACGTCTCTTCTTTCTGCTGTCCAGCAGAACATTCTTTCCTTCAGGGCACTGCCACCACTGCATCCTTCAGGGCACTGCTACCCTCTGCATCCTCAGGGCACTGCCACCACTGCATCCTCAGGGCACTGCCA
>CABHPH010031143.1:0-10502 GCA_902168325.1 Peromyscus nudipes | reverse complement strand
TGGCTCACAACCATCTGTAATGGGATCAAATTCCTTCTTCTTGTGTGCATGAAGACAGAACACTCATATACATAAAATATATGAATAAATAAGTGCTTTTAAAAAAAGAAAGAAAAAAAGCCTTTTGAAGGCATAGGGAAAAACAGATGTCCCACAAGTTTAAAGTCAGGATGGTACAAGAAGTGCTCTGCTCTGAGTCATAAGACACCTGTGGAGTTGGGTTTATCCTCTGATTTGCTCAGCCTCTTCAGAGAGAAAGCCTCACCATACAACACACCTACCTGTCACCATACAGCACACTTACCTCTCACTATACAACACACTCACCCCTCACCATACAACACACCCTCCCCTCACCATGCAGCAACTCACCCCTCACCATGCAGTATACCCACTCCTCATCATACATCATACCCACCCCTCACCATATAGAATACCACCCCTTTGACAAGCCTCTTCCTTCAGAGAGAAAGCCCTACCATACAGGACACTCACCCCTTTGACTCAGGCACAGGGACATCCAAACTTCTGATATTATAATGTGATCTACAAATGCACCTGGCTTCATTCACAGCTATTTTGGGATGCACGTGACCCATGAGCTGCAGGTTGGGCACCCCTGCTAGAATGTGTGTATGCTGTGACATTAACCACTGTCCTTTTCTTCTTGTGACTGAAGTTTGCATTAAAAAAAATTCTAACGTGAATAGAGTCTAGACACCCAAGGTTGGGGTGAGAGGTGGAGAGAAAAATCATGCCAGCTTCAAATACTAAAATATCTGTACAGTACTTTTTCCCTCTAAGTTTCATGTGACATGTTCTTAGTTGGAACTTGTATAGGAACCAGAGGAGTAAAGAAGAAAGAGAAAGAAATTGTGGCAGAGGAGCAGCCTGAATGCTGTTACTACCTACCCTGCTTGTCAGATGACACTTTACACAAATTCCAGGCTTCCCCAACCCCAGACATCCCTCCCACCTTTCTTGAGATCACTGTTCACAGCCTGCTGAGTGCCTAAGCTCTGTTATTCCATGTTAATCATTACCCATCTTTCCTTATCAAACAAGCCTCAAGTCACTGACTCACTCATGCTACTGTAAGGATAGATGTTTGGTTTAAAAACATGGACTTTGGAGTCATGGAATCTCCTGCTTTGGCACTATGCAACTCTGGCCTCCCTACTCTTACCTGTAAAATTGGGATAATGGTGGTATTGATGTAATAGGCCAGTGGAAAGGAACAGGTGAAACAGTAGAATAGAAGCCTTGCTACAGCACTTGTCAATAAATGCATGCTCAGTATTCGGCAGCTATTCTTTCTACTTGTCTGATGTGGTTTCTTTCAGCTTAATGTCAATTCTGTAGGCACAGATAATGCAAAGAAAAAACAAGTGATAAACAAAGATAGTACAATGACTTATCTGGGGATAACTGGAGTGCTGCCTGTTAATTTTCATGTATGCTAACAATGGAAGAGAGAATTGATGGTAGTCAGGTGAGAGAGAGAGAGCACATTAACATTTACCCGTGAGACTCAGACACAACAGGCACACAGTGATGATCCTGGTTACCACTTAATTTAATATGCTTGGCAGACAGGCTTTGTGTAGGTATATTCAGACATTTATTTTTGTTTTCCTGGAAGTAACATTCCTTTAGACAGGGCCTATCTTCCCATAGATACACATTATCATCTGATAAGGAAGATTTCACATGTTTACAAATATTTGCCTATTTGTCTGTCCCATTGTCCACAAATTCCTGATTTCTGTTATACCTTCCAAGGAAATAGCAACAGTTTTAAAGAAGCAAATGATGAAATGTTTCTTTCCTGTTTTTAAATACAGCAAGTAGTACCGGGGAAAACTCCTAAGAAATGAGGATGGAAAGCCTGATTATTCAATTTTCCTAAAGAAATAGTCTCAACCTTACATATACGTGTCTTATTTTAAGGGATGTGTGCATCTTCAGTCCTAAGAAATTGATGGTAATAGTAATGGGAATCTTTGGCCAGTGTCAGTCAGAGCTTGAAGGTAAGACCCTATTGTTGAAGACAACACACACTCTGAATACAGGACTGGAAGGACTTGAGCGGCTAATATCCTAGAAGCCTCCTCCCTGAGGGCTAGTTCTCATAGTATCTGAATGTGATTAAAAAAAAAAAAGCAAACAAGGGAGAAAAGTAATCAATAATCCTACTCAGCAGGATATCCCCAAGGGTGCAATAGTGGCACTTATATCTTGGGGTAACCAACTGGTGTGTAATTGAACCCAAAGACTACTCGATAGGAGGGTGGTAGTCATACCTGGTACTGTAAACCTGGCCAATTATCTATGTCTGAAGAGATTAAAACACTCTAGTGGACAATCTAATACTACCGTTTTCCTACATCAATATAGCTGCTAACTGTATTTAAATCTTCATCCTCACACCAACGGTTAAGTACAGCTTCCATCCGTCATCAAAGAAGCTTCTTTTGAGGTCACAGAGATCCACACTGGTCAAAATGCAGAGTAGGTGACTGGTGAGTGCTCAGCCCCAACTGGTATACCTACCTATAACCACAACCCCTATACCTAAGGCTCAAGAAACATTATCAAAGAGGGGCCAAGGGGTTAAAAAAGCCAGAGGACCAGAACACCTGGTATAAGACAGTGTCTTCTAGACAGGACAAGGGCGTTGCATCCATGAAATCTCAAAAGTATGAGTTTCCTAAACAAGAGCTGCATAATAGCTCTACCAGGTGACATGCCAAATGAGAGACGGGAAACTTCACAAACACCCATGCCCCCAGACGAAGAGGTAAGGTAGTCATGAATTGCTGCTGAGGAAGGAGAATCTCTTTTCTCCAGGGACAAGCTCTCCGATAGGTTTTCCAATCACAAGTGGTCAGTCTTAAACACATGTACGTATGAACAATGGTAAATGGACCCAATAGGTTGTGTGTATGTATGGGTAATAAGAATAGTAAAAGAAGAAGAGACCTTTAATTTTAGAGAGAATGAGGGGACATAGGAAGAGTTTAAGGAATGAAAATGATATAAATACAGTATATTTTTTATATGAAAATTTCAAAAAAAATTTCAAGTAAAGAGAGAAATGAGTTTTACAATGTTTGAATGCCTAGATAATCTTGAGTAGATTCTAATGGTGGGGGAACAGGGAGAGGTACAAATGATGATTTTTATACTGGAATGACAGGTGATATCTTTTGGACCAATTTCATGTTTTCAAACTTCAGAGTAATATCTCACTGTATACAAGAAAGTGGAACAAATTCTTCCCTATCTGAATTCATTTCTAAGGCCTGTGACTGTGTGTCTGGGCATGACATAATATTCTCATTCCTCTTAACACAGGGCTTTGTACTAAAGCAGCTATAAAGGCTCCAGCTTTGTTGCTCTTCTTTAGATAGGACCATAAGTCTGGTGAAATCACCCCTCTCCCAGAGTGTGAGAAAATAAGCTCCTACAATGAAAAGTCATTATAAGCAAAACTGATCCTTGTCTGAAATGAGATTTAAGCAAAACTATAACAAGTACAGTCAGACAAACAGCGCAAGTAGGTTATGAGTTTTACAAGTAAACAAATTCAGGTTTTCAAATGTAGAAACCCACATTCCATCTTGCGGTCTTCTTTCAATTCTAATTCTTAGGTTACTACTTATTGCTTTAATACTACTCATGGGGCACACAGTTCCCGGGGTGTACAAGACTGACTGAGATGTTGGCAGTTCCCCTTGCTATGATTTGAGCCATTATTTGTAGAACATAAAGAGAAAAATGGCATTCATTTGTCTGTGTTAGATCTGTCTGATGTGAGGATCTTCATGGGCACTGGTAACAAAGGAGAGCAAAAGAGAAAGCCCTCTCTCCCATCTCCATGGCTACCATACAGAGAATGATCAGTGTGTAACCCACCTACTGAAAGCAGATATGATGAGCAGACAGCCTCCCTCTTTGACAGTTTATTATATTTTGGTCTCTGTAAGTTGAAGCTGTAAATCTGGTGATAGCATCGGAGCTTCTGACTTGAATGCATAATTAAATTTATGGACTCATGTTCTCCATTTCAAGAATTATAGGCAACCAAGTGTGTGTTGATTTTCTAGTATGAATTAGTGTTTGAGTTAGTTGGAAAACTGCTTGTGATTTGAGCCTTTAATACACATAAATTCTTAAACACTGGCTCCTATAGTCTATAGAGCTCATCTTCCTCCCTTCACTATTTCTGTCCAAAATTTTGAAGTTACTTATTTTAAATTACATGAAACATTTATTAACCTTGCAGATTTGTGTAAGTGCCTTTTGTTATTAGATATTTTAGAGATTCATGGAGGCAGAAGTTCTGTAATTAATCAGGGTTTCCTGCTTCTCTTGCTACAGTATCAGTGAATTGGTCCGCAGTAGGAAATTTAATAGGAAAACATTCAATTTAAGAATGGTCTTGGTGCATCAAAGGGATTAAGCTATAATGCTTCTAATCCTTGCAACTCAAACAAAGATAAAATATTCCTGAACAATGAACTGCATCGAGTGTGTGGGGAGGTCAGGAAATGATAATTGTGGTACATCAGCTAAATAACAAGCTGTACAGCCCAGCCATTTACAAAGGCATAGCCAAAAACACAGCTGGGGAAATTAGCAGCTTTTAAACCCTAGGATTTGAGTAAAAGTACTACAAATGTTATTTTGAAAAGTCTAGACTCTGTAACTCCTACCCTACCAGAGATAACACAGACAAAACTCACTGTCAAGAATAGCAGAGGCATGGAATCTAGGCTGTGACTTCTGCTCTAGGACTCATGATAGACAGTCCTGTTTTTCCATACCACTCTTTTTCAACAAATGTGTATCTGAGTTCAATGGATTTGCTGACTATCCTCCAAGCCAAACTGCCACCATTTTTAGGAGTTCTGCTGTGCCTGTTCACAAAGTTCATCACAGCTGTCTGTTGCCTATTTATACTCCCTCATAGAAGGGAGGTAGTGAGGAGGGTCATGCTTTCTGGAAAGAAATTGTAGAATTGGCACCTAGTTTATGAAATTCTCAAACACAAAATCTTGGTTTGGATTTTTTTTTTAGAAAATAAAAAAAAGTTTTGTGCATGGCGACAGATCTGGATCTATTTGTAGTCCTCTACATGTTGACATCCAGTTATGCCAGCACCATTTGTTGAAGATGCTTTCTTTTTTCCATGGTACAGTTCTGGCTTCTTTGTCAAAAATCAGGTGTTCATAGGTGTGCAGATTAATGTCAGGGTCTTCAATTCTTTTCCGTTGATCCACATAACAGTTTTTATGCCAGTACCAAGCTGTTTTTATTACCATAGCTCTATAGTAGAGCTTGAGTTCAGGGAGATCCATATCTGTCGCCATGCATAAAACTCAAATCCAAGTGGATCAAAGACCTCAACATAAACCCTGTTACACTGAACTTAATAGAAGAGAAAGTAGGAAGTAGAAGTAGTCTTGAACACGTTGGCATAGGAGACCACCTTTTAAATATAACACCAGTAGCACAGACACTGAGAGAAACAGTTAATAAATGAGACCTCCTGAAAATGAGAAGCTTTTGTAGGGCAAAGGACACAGTCAATGAGACAGAATGACAGCCTACAGAATGGGAAAAGATCTTCACCAACCCCACATCTGACAGAGGGCTGATCTCCAGAATACATAAAGAACTCAAGAAATTAGACATCAAAATACTGAATAATTCAATTAAAAAATGGGCTACAGAGCTAAACAGAGAATTCTCAATGGCCAAAAGACATTGAAGGAATTGCTCAACATCCTTAAATCATCAGGGAAATGCAAATTAAAACAACTCTGAGATACCATCTTACACCTGTCAGAATGGCTATGACCAAAAACACTGATGAAGTGTTAAGTTAAGCTTAAGTTGAAGAGGATGCTGATGGAGTAAGGGGAACATTCCTCCACTGTTAGTGGGAATGCAAACTTGTACAGCCACTTTGGAAATCAGAATGGTGGTTTCTCAGAAAATTGGAAATCAGTATGGTGGTTACCCAGAAAATTGGAAATCAGTCTACCTTGAGACCCATCTATACCACTCTTGAGCATATACCTAAGGATTGCTCAATCATACCACAAGGACACATGCTCAACTATGTTCATAGCAGCATTATTCTTAATAGCCAGAACCTGGAAAAAACCTAGATGCCCCTCAAATGAAGAGTGGTTAAAGAAAATGTGGCACATATACACAATGGAGTACTACTCAGCAGTAAAAAACAATGATATCATGAAAATTGCAGGTACATGGATAGAACTAGAAAATACCATCCAGAGTGAGGTAACCCAGACTCAGAGGGACAAACATGGTATGTACTCAGTCATAAGTGGATGCTAGTTGTAAAGCAAAGGATAACCAGACTACAACCTATAGCTCCAGAGAAGCTAGCTGACAAGGAGGACCCTAAGAGGGACACATAGATAGCCCAGCAAAGGAGAAATAGATGATATCTACATGAGCAAACTGGGGGCTGGGGGGGTAATGGAGGGCAAGGAATGGGGGATGAGAACATAAGGAAATGGGAGGTTCGAGCTGGAACAGGGACAGAGTAGAAGAGCAAGGAAAGAGATACCATGATAAATGAAGACATCGTGGGAATAGGGAGAAACAGGGTGCTAGGGAAGTTCCCAGGAATCCTCAAGGAAGACCCCACTTTAGACTACTAGCAATAGTTGAGAGGGTGCCTGAACTGGTCTACACTGGTAATCAGATTAGTGAATACCTTAACTGTCATCATAGAGCCTTCATCCAGTTACTGATGGAAGCAGATGCAGAGATCCATGGTCAGGCACCAGGCTGAACTCCAGGAGTCCAAATGACGAGAGAGAGAGGAGGGATTTTATAAGCAAGAGACATCAAGATCATGATGGGAAAAATGTATAGAGACAGTCAGCCAAACCAGTGGAAACACATGAACTGTGGACCAGTAGCTGTGGAGCCCCCATGGGACTGGACTAGGCCCTCTGGATATGTGAGACAGTTGTTTAGCTTGAACTGTTTTGGGGGGGGGTCCCCAGGCAGGGGGATCAGGATCCATCCCTGGTGCATGAGCGGGCTTTTTGGAGCCTAGTGCCTAAGGTTTGACACCTTGCACAGCCTTGGTGCAGGGGGAAGAGGATTGGACCTGCCTCAACTGAATGTACCAGGCTCTGCTGACTCCCCAGGGGAGACCTTGACTTGGAGAAGGAGGAAATGGGGGGAGGATTGCAGGGAGGGGGGGAAGGCTAGGGCGTGGGAAGAATGAAGAGGGGGAATCTGTGGTTGGTATGAATAGAAAATTTCTTAATAATAATAATAATGATAAGTTAAATTCAGTTTCTTTTGTCCTTTAACTAATGCTTTTTATTCATTATAATTATTGATATGATAGGACCTAATTATGCCATTTTCTTTTTGTTTCCTGTTTGCCCTCTATGTTGTTTGTTCTTTCTTGTTTTCTTTTCCCTGACTTCCTGTGGGTTACCCAACTGATTTTTAGAATTTCAATTTTATTCAATCTATATATTGTTAATTTATCTATTTTTGTAACTTAACAATCCCTGTTTCACAATCCTGGGTATTCTGCACATATGCATATGTGAATGAATAAACACAGCCCTCACCTCAAATTGAATTTATTCTGAAGCCAAATGTACATAATTATTATCCAGAAGCATAGATTCAGGTTATCCCAAATTTCATGTTCCAAAGTAATAATAGCTTCTTGAATAGTAATGAATGAAGAAAGTGGTAAGTCAAGGCACATTTCAAATACATTAGTGTAAATACCAGATAGACAAATTATAGCAAAGAGGAAAACTTTCAGCTAGCCTTTGGTTGCAGGAGGATAGTGGTCTGATTATACATTTTTCAGGATGTTAGATTATCACAGAGGTGGGCAAGGGATGGCTATGAAGGGGGCTAAAGATAATCGAAGATAAATTGTTATTAGGCCTTGGACCCATAGCATCCCACCTTTCCACCAGCGTTTAAGTTCCAATCGGTTAACACTGTAGAAAGTTCATTGTAAGGTGCAGTTCCCCACCTAAAAGAGTTATGTTTACACTCACAGGAGTGCGGGGGACCCCCAAACAGCTGTAACATTTCCAAACTTCACCCCATCATGGATGTCAACCTTGTGGAAGCTGCATCATGGTGTCCCTGTTTCAGTGAACCATTTGCTTCATCTGTACTCTAGCATTTGTCGAGATCATTTGCATCTGATGGAGGGGGCAGAGACACGATTGGTAGAATATCAGGTGATGGTCTCTTGACCTTCCTTCCTCTATCTACAAGGGAGTATCTGGAGCTCTATAAATGTTATTATAGACATGGCTACCATTGTGTTACTGTCTTTAAACCTTGGAGAGAGGCTTCATTAGAAACAGATAAGATTGAAGTAAAAGAAAAGAAGTCACCATGGAGAGGACAGCTGGTAGAGACCCAGAGAAGAGCCCTTAGGAAAATCTCCAAAACAAAGGTAAATATTTGGCATTTAGATCATTTCGGAGGTTGGTAAGAAGTCCCATACCACTTCATTTAGCTCAGCATAGCATAGCCTACATGACAAGGAACATGGAGGAGTCAGGCGATGTAGCATGAATCTTAAATGGTCTTATTAATAAAATCAAACCTGAAGCCAGGTATTGGGGTGAATGCTGGAAGATTAGAGAAGCAGAACAAACCACAGCCACCTCACCTTGCCAGTTCCTCAGCTGATCCTGTTTCCTCAGACTGGAAGCCTCTGAGTCCTCATCCAGAATGAATCTCAGGTGAACTGTTTCTTGAAAGCCTGAAAGCTTAACCAACCTAGTTCCTGGTTTGCACGCCTTATATACCTTTCTGCTTTCTGCCCTCACTTCTTGGGATTAAAGGCTCACTTCTTGGGATTAAAGGCATGAGTCATCATGCCTGGCTGTTTCCAGTGTGGCTTTAAACTCACAGAGATCCTAATGGATCTCTGCCTCCCAAGTGATAGGATTAAATGCGTGTGTGCCACCATTTTCTGGCCTCTATATCTAGTGGCTGTTCTGTTTTCTGATCCCAGATAAGTTTATTAGGGTACACAATATTTTGGGGAACACAATACCACCACAAGGCACTGCACATGACCATAACCTATGAGCTGTTAAGCCACAGCACATCATGATTTCTTAACTCTGCCTCCAGAGACTGCTGCAGGGAGCTATGGTCTGGATTTCTTCAGGCTGTGGGATCTGACCACTTAGAGTGACAAGTGTTTTAAAGAGAAAAGGGATGGAAAATGATTAAATTACATTTTAATTAAATAATTAAATGGGGGAGTGCAGATCCATGATCTAACACTAACAGAAAAATGATATCAGTAAGATATTTGTGCTTTCCATTCAACATCCTTTAAGGCTAATTGACTGATTAGAACATCAGTGATAGCAGTAAGATTGGAGGGTTGCACATCTAAGAATCTAATTTCAGTTTGTCTTGGGTTAGCTTTAGCTCCCTTAATTGCCGTTGCTTGTTCACCACTGTGTCTGTCCTAGCATCCTTTTGACTAACTGGTGAAACCTTTGGAATGTAGCACTAGCTTCTACTAACCAAAGGACTAAGGATGTTATCAGATAACACTGGAAGCCTAAGCTAAGAGTTCTACCTTCTGCTCTAAAACAACACACCTGATATTCCAACTGTAGTCGAAATGTTCTATGATTTATGACTTTCCTCATTCTATTACTTTAAATAGTTCATGAAACTGTTACCACATTGGAATATTGAATTGGGGGTGACCTGAATCTGTGTTCCTAGGCCATGGATACTCATGTTTGGATTCAGAAGAAAAAGTAAATCCACAAGCATTTAAATTGATTTTCTCAGTGATGGCAATATTTTTCTTTCAGCCTTTTAGATTGTAGTTTTTCAAAAGTTTGGTAACGTTACACCTTGAAGTGAATTTCCTTTGCTTTATTTTGCTTAAGGCTTGATAAAACTCCAAATCTTTACAGCATGGCTGTTGTCTAATTTGAGAATCTTCCAGCCATAGTTACTTCAAGTACTTTTTCAGAAATGCCCACTCACTCCTGTCCTTCTACAATTCTAGTGACACCAAAGCCAGATTGGGCTTTAGTCCTAGAGGCTCCTGACAGCTTCTGCTCCCCAGTATTTCCGTTTCTTGTTTGTGCATCTTGGATGACTCTCAACTTGTCTTCTTTGTGATGGATCTAATAACTGCATCTTTCATTTCATTTGTTACCTCTTCAGTCGCTGGTATAACGAAGAATTTTCCATTGAAACCTGGTCCTTTTCAGAATTGCTGCGATATTCTGAATCTTATTTTTGAGACTGTTCCATCAGGGAAATCACATTTCATATTATCAGGTGGAAGTAAAATTTCATATGTCACACTCATCATGTGTTGGTATCCTCTCCATTGCCAGAGGGAGATGGAGCCTTCTGCTCTTCATGAGGTCTCCAGAGACTCTGGAGAGCTAGCCTCACTGGCGATGGACAATGGC
>CABHPH010031129.1:0-14993 GCA_902168325.1 Peromyscus nudipes | reverse complement strand
CTTTTACAACCTTCCATGTACCCTCAGTCCGTTCCTTTGATCCCTCAGACATTTATTCTAGACAAATTTCGCTTTTTTTTTCTTTTAAAACAGAAACTCTTACCAAAGTCTTTCTTGTGATTTCCCTCAGTAATTTAGAATATATTGTAAAGTTGAAATATTTTAAACAAGAACAGAAATACATGTATATATCATAACAAGAGTAACTTTAAATTTGCATCAGCACTGTACCATAAATAAACTGTTGGTTAAACTTATAACATAGCCGTGGTAGCTTATCAATTATAGGCAGTGACATTTCATTCTTGGAGCCAGACTTGATCAGGTTTTAGCCCCAGGGCAGGTCTTGGGAGCCCCACCTAACAACATGGGAGATGAAGAGGATGGGAAGGCGTGCACCATGGGGACAAAAGATTGCTGTTAACCTCAGATTTTCAAGTACACGAGAACGGCAGACTGAAAGTGACTCTATGTCCTGGCTGGAGGGGCAGTTAGTTTTTTATCAGCCCCCATATTCTGAGCTCCTGGAGGCTCCTGCTGGCTCCTGCCAGCTCTGCCCCGTGTCCATACAGGGGCCCATCCAGAATCCACGGGCCCATCCAGAATCTGCCGACCATATCTGGACCCCACAGTGGGCCCACAGCCTGTCCTAGCACATAGCCACGCCTAGTTCCCATACAGTTAAGCCTCTATTTCACATCCTTTGGAGCGAGCCGGAGCTTCCGAACCTGCTGCATCCAGGCCCTGCGAAACTCACAGGCCGCCCCGCCCTCTCAGCGGCACCCTGGGTCCCTGAAGCAACAGCTTTGTAGCCGCTGCGCTGGTGAGCTAGGATTAAGTCTAGGGGTGAGAAAGTCCACAATGAAAACCAACAAAGAGAGAAAACAACAAAGCCACAACCACAATAAGACATAAAAAGACACAAAAAGGCTCGGACAAATTCCCGGGACAAAGTACAAATTGGCTCTTCTTCCCTAGGCGGGGGAAGATATACAAAGGCATTCCTAACGGGTCGTCTAATGAACAGGAGAGACTCCTGGTCATTTCCCAAAGAAGACTGAAACCAAACGGTCACCTCTGAGGTGGCCCCAATGGGCTCTGGGACGTCTCCCTTCGCCGCCAGGTTCACTGTCCGGGCACGTCTGCCCCAGTGAGAGCCTGCAAAATCCTGCAGAGTACAAATCGAGCCTACAAAGTTCTGCAGGTACAAATCAAGCCTACAAAGTTCTGCAGAGTACAAATCGAGCCTACAAAGTTCTGCAGAGTACAAATCGATCGACCGGTACAAAACAAAAATAACAAGACAGAGACACAGACAACACAGAGAGCGCTCTTACCGGTAGATGTCAATAAACCTCTGGACCCTCCAGTGTCCCGGTGGAGTCTCTGGGTTCCCGGTCAGGGAACCAAATGTTATGCCCAGATCACGTCCCCAAAGAAGCCACCGGAGACTTTAGGTACAGAATGCAAAAGCAAGGTTTATTCTTTACAAGCCACGTGGTCAGGGAAGCTCATCCCAAATACTCACTCTTAGCAGTGAGGCCGGGAGGAGCTTGTCCTTTCTTGGGGAAGTTAGTTTTTATAGGCAAAACCCATCAAATTTCTTAGAGGGGAGGGGGGTTAGTACGGGTCCATCCTTGATTGGTCCAGTTTTCCCGGGCCTGGACTTGGTAGCTTATCTGTTTGCCCTGTCAGGAGTTTTACAACCCATCTCCGGGGTCTGTGAAGTTTGGGATGTTTTATGACCACTTAGCCTCTGCCAGATGGTTGAATATCCTCTGTGTTTTCTTCTGTAGCTGATAAAGCCACCTGGGAAAAAGGGGTCTAAGTTCTTATCTACACTTAGGAATACAATTATCACTTTGGGGGCAGTCCAGCACAAGTCCCAGGCTTTGTCCTTGAGCCGCCATGGGGGCTGGCTGGCCAAGCACGTACTGACTGTGGGGGCTGGCTCAGTGGTCCAGGCTCTGTCCTTGATTCATGCACATAACTCTAAGTTGGTGAGGGGCCCCATAAAATAAACATCTGGCTGAACTTTACGTGCAGAAAGGGAGCTACTACAAGGACTATCTATGTCTTTTGTTCATGGCCCTCCCAGAGACTGCTTGCTCAAGTCTCAGGAAACTGAAATTGAGGCCTGATCTCTGAGAGAAGACTGAGCAGCCTGTTATGGCATCTGCTTGGTCCTTTCACACTATTTGCATATGGTATGCATATGTATGAGTACGCATATAAACATGTGAATGTAGGTCAGAAGAGAATGTTCAGAGTCAGTTCTTGCCTCCCACCTTAAGGCAGGGTCTGTCTTGTTCTGGGCCTCTTCACTGCATACTCTAGGCCTTCTGGATATTTCTCCCTTCTGACTCATCTCCATACAGGAATACTGTACTTACAAATGCAAGCCATAGTGTCTCTCTCTCTCTCTCTCTCTCTCTCTCTCTCTATATATATATATATATATATATATATATATATGTGTGTGTGTGTGTGTGTGTGTGTGTGTACACATGTGTTTTCCAAGGAACTAAGTCATATGATTCAGCTTATACAGCCAACATTTGTATACAGTAAGCCATTTTCCCAGTCAGAACTGTAACTTTTTAGAAGGGGGAGAGGGAGGGAGAGGGGGAAGGGAGAGGGAGAGAGGGAGAGTAAGAAACTATTTCATTTATAAATAGAAAATTTACTATGGGATGTTTTGAAATGCTTGCATCAGAAACAAAACACGTGAGCAAACCATGATATTCAGCCAACCAAATTGACAGTTTTCACATCTGCAGATCCACCCAAGTGTGTCAAAACAGTTAAAGTTCACCTGTTGCTGCTCTGTGCTATGCAGTTAGGTCTGCAATGCCTGTGTCTGTTCTGAACATGTGCAGACTCTCTCTTCTCGCCCTTAAATAACACAGTTTTACATAGCATTTACATTGTTTTAGGCATCACAGGTAATCAAGAGACGATTTAAAGTATAAGGAAGCCTACATATGTATTACGTGCAAACACTACACCATTTTACCTAAGAGACTCAGGCACCTTGAACTTTAGTGTCTTCAGGGAGTCCTGAAGAGTTAATCTCCCAAAGATAGCAAAGGTCAATTGTAAATAAAATTTCCTAAACACATTTTCACTTCCTTGCTTTTTATTAAATCACACAGCAAATATGTATTTAAATGTCCTAAAAGAAAACAAAGAAACCAAGTCTTCATACATACAGAAAACTGCTAACCAGTAAGGGTTTTATATATACGTATGTATACAGACATTCATTTGCACGCATGCACACACAGAGGGGCGACAAAAGCTATAAATAATAGTGCTACAAAATAACAAAGTAATGATTTGGCCAAACATTTGGCAAGTTTGAGGCTAGCAAGGAACCTGACAGTGAGGAAGGGATTGTGTGCTCTGGTGGTGTGCTCCATGAGACAAATCTTACACTTCTTACATCAAAGCTGTGCTGATACAGAGGTTCTAGTATGTTCTTTGGAGTTCAGATTACCTATAAATATCTAGGTCACATTCCTACTTCTTCCAAGCCCAGACACCATCAGTAATTCTGGAAGGATATTGTCAAATAATTTCAGCAGCCTTCGGCAAAGTATCATTTACATATTTAAATTGCATTAAGTTATATAAGTAGCACCATACATAGGGGGTCAAAACATAAACTGGGCAAAACCAAACCAAAACACTACACAAAAATAAAACAAAACAAATGAAAATTTTTTTTTCAACTTCTGGATGTAGTAATAAGCCACAAAGCTTAGGTCAGTCAGGTACAAGATGACTATCAGAAAATCCTTAATGTTTGCACATCACATATCAAATGTGCAAACACACAAATTAAAAACAAAACAAACAAAAACATTTGTGCCAACTGGTTCTCTGCTGGTCAGTTTCAGCTGGTGAGCATAAACGAAGTCGCAGCTTAATTAGGAATGCCAGTGGTTCTCAACCTATGGGTTGGAGCCCTTTCACAGGGGTCGCCTAGGACCATCAGGAAACAGATATTTACATTACAATTCATAACAGTAACAAAATTAGCTACAACGTAGCAATGAAAATAATTTTATGGTTGGGGGTCACCCCAACATGAAGAATTGTATTAGGGGCCGTCACATTAGGAAGGTTGAGAACCACTGAATGAAGCAAAAGGTTAGGTTTCTTGTGTGTGGTATAGTTGTTTCTGAGAGTGATTGCCTAGTTGAAAACTATTTCCCACATGCCCCTTGCATCGATACTGGGCTGGGTAACTCATTTACCCCTGGAATATGTTGCCGGTGTAACACTAGGGGCCAAGCTGAGATGGTGAACTTTTTCTCCTTTTTTTTGAAATCTTACCCAATTAATTCAAATCCATGGGGGCTTGAAGAGAAAGAATATAAATCCTCAGGCGACAGTCCCCCAAACCAGAAGGCACCTGAGCCCTCCCATCACATCTTGCTGAAGGATTCCTTAACAACCACAACAGCTACTGCATGAGTAAAAATAAATTCACTTAAGCTAGAGAAAGGTTGTTACCTTTTATGGGGCTTTGTGTTAACTCAATGCTTAACTGGGCTCTCCAATATTGAGCAGAGAGCAACCATCAGGAGGTGGCAGTTCTGGGTTGTCTCCATAAGGAAGTAGCAGCCACTGAAGCAGGGAACAACCCCTACTTCTGCAATTAACCTAGGAGACACCCATTGGGAAGAGTCCTCAGGATTCATTTCCACCAAAGTAAAGCTATTCCAGATCCACGCTGCACCTCAGAATCCTCTTCCTCACTATGGTCAGTAATCCCTCCCCATTCTTTGGGTTAAGTCATTAGCTAGGAAAGTTCTAGCCATTCCAGGCCCCCACAAGGGCATGTGGATGAGGCACAGGCAGTGTTTCAAACATTTAACTTTAATCAGCACCTCTGCTGCCAACTCCAAACGCCTACTTCAAGTACTCACAGATAAAAGAAAGGCACAGAGAGGCTTCAGGGCTCCTCCAAAGGCGGTTTCTTCGCATACATTCACACTAAAGTACCGGTACTGACAGGGGAAGCAGTGGTCACACATCAGGCAATGGTATGGAAAGCACAAGTTTTGCTTTTACGCTTTTCCAGGGAAAAGGTAAGAAGACAAAGAAGTGTGAAGCAAAGCTTCTAAGGAGCAAAGAATGTTCTGGCCTGGGGGCTCCTGGAGTAGGAGAGAAAACCTGGTCCCAGACCTCTTATTACCCAATGGAAGACTCAAACTTTTTTCTTTTGATAGAGCAATTTTGTTTTGTTTGTCTAAGTTCACTGATATGTGTCCCTTCTGAGAAACTCTTCTCTCAAGACAAAGAATGGAGAATTTCCACACCTTAGTAGGTTCCGAGCTGTCAACTGGGCCAGACTAGAGTTAATATGCCCAAAGGAAGCTCGGGAAATACACTGGGCTTTCAAAGAGCTGTACGGTGGGATTCACTTCTTCAGAGCTATACTTAACATGCAACTGGAGTATTTCACTTCAGTCTATCGGGGTTTTGTATGGCTTCCTGAAGTCCTCTGTCACAGCCACTCTGAATCAGCACCCTATGAAGACCCAGGAGAGAGCGGCGGCAGAACCTGGAGTGATACCGTTTACCTTTATTGGACAGTCCAACTGTCCAGCTTGAAGAGAGAGGAAGAGCAATCGGGAGGGAGAGAATAAACAGGCAGCATTCACAAAGGGGACAGTGAACACACAGTCCCCACGGCTGGGTCACATCAGACACAAGCAAGCACTGCCATCAGTATTTATTGGATGCTTGCCTATCATCTGCTAGGTGCTGGGCAGGTTTCGAGGGCAGACCCGACAGCATGCCTCAAAGGACTTAAGCGTCTAGTACTGGGGCACAGAGCCCTGGGACCATCCTGGGTATACTGAACCCCAAAGCCTGGCTGTACACCTCTCCCTAAAATCTAATAGTCCCTACAACTGGGTTTCCTTTCGGTTTAGCCGCTTCACAAAAACACATACATATGGACATCTTTAAATACATACGTTTACTCAGAGAAAAACTCATTTTATTAGAAAAATGTCCAATATTTATTGTAATTAAGAACATCTTCACATATATATTCAGCATATTTATGGATTATTTTCTTGTGAATTTATTTTTAAGTAAACAACTTTCCAAATTGCATAAAAACTATGGAATAACTTTTTGAAACATCCATCTCTGAACCACTGGCAGTCTCACAGTAAGGTACACAGGCTCGCTCCGGAAAGCAAGGGAAGCTTTTGAAATAGGCAGATGTTTGCTTACAATCAGAGGTCACGGCTACAAGGGCTCCTCCATAAATGTTACAAGTTAATCCAAAGTATAACAAAGCAAAACCTCCACTAACCCCTACCAGCCCCCAGCCAAAGCTTTAGATCCTTAAAGCCCGTTTCTTCACACGAAGAACTGACCAGCCAGACCACTGAAGAACTGAAGTTAACTACCAGAAAAGACATTCAAACCAACCAGTTTTCCTATCACATTCTTAACAGTTTCTGACGTTTCCTTTCAGTATAAGGACACTAAATGCAATGAATGGACATAAAGCACGCAGGGGAAGCTGTTTCTGGGGAGACTGAAGGGATATGCTGAGCACTACATCTTAAAGCTCATTTCTAACTGCACTCTACTGAGTACCTTGCAATTATCCTCTTTTCCCAGAGCCCTCTCTAGGCTCAGACTCTACCCACAGATCACCTTAGTTTGTTAAAATCTAAAGCACCAAGTCTCTGTAGAGTCCTGATGAGACTTCTCTAAAACACTGAGACTAGAGATGCTTATCAAACATGGAAACTTCGTAAGGTGGAGAACTGTTACAAACTAATAAAGCTGGGCACACACAAAACTCAGTTCCTGAGAACAGGGCTAGTGGTATGCTTGGAGCAGCCATATCCTGAGCAGCTCCCTTAGTCCAGAAAAAGAGAAGGCCTCTGTTACATTGTGCCAGCTGGGCTTTTCTGGTTCTCCTTACCAAACTCCTAAAGTTGGGCTTTTCCAATAAATGGCAATTCTAGAAAACTTCAGTTCTAGTTTGTCTGTGCTAGATCCACTCATCAGCAAATATAGTGAGCTATTAACGGAACGGAGGTCTGGCTTTAATGCTACAGGTTGTTTTGTGGCTTCCTTAACCAGGACACACCCAGATAATATTCTAAGCTTTGACACTTGCAGGTTTTACACATCTAGTATCTGTGCAATGTATAAAGCTCAACTTTGTAGGTGTAAAATGTAACAGAAGCTCAGATCACGATGAACTATGTGATAATCTCCCCATCACCTTCCTGACCTCAGATGACTAAGGCAATTTCCTGTTCATGATCTGCTGAACAGAAAATACTTCAGATTTGTATCATAGTAAAGGATCATTTTTATAGACAAGGAAACGTTTAATGAAACTGCTAGTGCCAAACTCAGGCTGTACCTTTGACCTTTCTGCTGGTTTGAAAACCTCATGCACATGCATTTGTAAAAACTGCACCACCACATACAAGAGCTGTTAAAACGAATGTCACTAGACAGTGATATACTTCACATGAGGTAAACAGAACAAATGCAATTAATTTATGCTACTGCTAGAAAACAGCCCTTTTAAGTTACTGCTGGATGTACCTACAGTGCCTGTTCTTGGATTTAAGAGAAGCCAATTTGCAGCTGGTAACTCTGAGGGTGCTGATCACTATAAAAAATTTTCATGTCAAATATAATTATATATTCAATCATATATAATATATTTAATTTCTAAATTACTTTACAAATCTATGTACTTTCAATATGGGTAAAAATGAATAGCCACAGCCAGGAAGATGAGTGTGTAAGTTGTTGGCTGCTGGAAAATTAGTTTCACATTCTATCTTCCTAGAAGGAATGTGAAATAACAAAAACTACAATAAAACTAGGAGAACGGGATTATGTGTAGACTGAGGTATAAGAGAACTCCACCGCTTTCTGTTTATATTTGGGTGCAAGGCAGTACGTTTCTGGGTTTCAGTTTCTTCACCTGCAAAGAGTTAACATTTGCACCATCTACCTCATTAGGACTACTCAAGACAACATTCAAACATATGAGAGAATTTTGTAGACGGAAAAGCACACCACAAACATTCTTACTATTCCAATTGTTAAAATAGGGAGCTAAGAAAACTGTAGCTAATTACAGCAGCATGGTCAGTGGGGCAAGTCCAGTTCAGGAGGCAACCCATGCACGAGCTTTCAACTTTCAGTGGCAAAGCTTAAAACGTGCAGAGATATGCAAAGGAACGTTCTGGAAACACTAAAAGACACACATTTGGTTGAGCTGAGACTTTAAAGTGAGCCTGCAAGATTTTACAGCATACACAGAGGTTCTTGGTCTTTGTTTGGAGAAAGCTGCGATTCACCTAAGGAAGACAAGCATTATGGGGATTTCTAAAACAAATGGAATAAAATTTTACCACTCTGCTCTTCTGTAAACCAGACTTGAAAGAACTACATTAATGTTCCCAGTAATCTAACATACACTAAAAGATGAGAGAAAAGTTCACGTGTAAGTCACAATCACTGTCAACTTACACGAACACAAAACATGTAATTCAGAATTCTTATGACTCTATAGACACCTGCCTGGAAGTTTAACAGCCCTTTATGCTCATTTTATATTCCGTAAGACAATGCAAATAAATACTTCAGACCTGCCCTGCTCACAAGTTCTCCCTATGCAGATGGATGTCTCGTTCTTATACTGCTCGCTGGCAGTCTTTTGTTTGCAAAGCTAAGCTTAAGCAGCCCATAACCTTTCAACTATGACTTCTGATGTTAGTCCTTCTTACACCAAAACAGAAAGAAAAAGAAAAAAGTAACCCAAAACAAATGAAGATACAGGGAAGAGATGAGATGCAATTTATCATGTATAAAAATATGTTTCAAATTCAGAATAATTTAGTAGCTCTTCGTTATTTCATATGTATCTGGGAATGGGACAGACACATGTCCTGATCCTGTCACAAGAGGTAGAATTCCAGCATTTGGTACAACATTCCAAGACAGCGTCAAAGTGACGTTCCTGTTTCCCCTACAAAAAGATGTAACAGACAAAGGTTAGCAGAACTTGTCATTTAATAAAATACTTTTAATCAAGTACTACAGAGCTACACACTTCATTTATAACCTGCTACTTCTAATAAGACAAAAACAGAACGATTTCTTCATACCATCTGACATCCACAGCCAGCACTAGAAGACACCAGCATTAAATTCATAGGCAGCCTCAATGACCAACCTCAACTCACAGCTCAATTCATTACCAACAAAAAGCTTCCATGAATGAAACACAATGAAGAGAAATGAGACTCATGCCAGGAATCAGAAGGTAGTAATTTGAAATCTAATTTTGCTATTATTTAGAGGTGCAAACTCCAGCAGATCAAAATCTCCCATGTTCAAAAATCTTTATTTGCAAGTCCAAAGGTATGGTTAGGTCAAAATAGCTCTTTTCCTAAACCCTTTCTAATAAACCATAAAAAGGTCTTGACCACCAGTCATTCTGATTTCCTCTTTTCGTGACGAGTAAACTGAATGTGGAAAAAAGAAAATGACAGAAGTGAAACTAGAGACCTAGGTATCTGACCTAGACTCAGCACGTCACTTCCTCATACAGGGCGCCTTCAACTTCACAGCAGCGATCCGACCACTCATGAGAAAGCCCGTGTCCTTGCCCACCCAACAGTAACAGCTACCGCACCAGTTAGTTTTCTGTCAACATGCCGTAAGATAAGATACAGTCATCTCAGAAGAGGGCACCTTAACTGAGGACCCCCATCAGACTGGCAGACAGGCAAGCTTGTGGGGCATTTTATGATTGATGACTGATGTGAAAGGGTTCAGCCCACTGCGGGTGGTACCCTCCCTGGGAGGGTAGTCCTGGGGGGTATAAGAAAGCAAACTGAGGAAACTAATCAGCAGCATTCCTCCACGGTCTCTGCTGCAGTTCCTGCCTTGGCTTCCCCTGATGAACTGTGTAACCTGTAAGCCAAATAAAGCCTTTCTTCTCCGGTTGATCTGTTCATGTGTTTTACCACAGCTATTGCAAGCAAACTACAACAGCTATGCACTTTTATTGTGACGACTGCATTTAGCATTACTAGAGAAATGATTACTACAACAGATGCCAATTTTTATCTTTCCTCGGTCTTCCAGCTGAGTTCAAAACACATGAACACTTCTCTCTCAAACTGCTTTACTAATATTTCTATCCCCTGCCCCTAGCTCTGTCCTCTTCCCTTTTTTCCTGTCTTGGGGGTTGAACCAGGTCCTTTGCATGGAAGGCAAGCGCTCTACCACTGAGCTATTTCCCCAGGCACACTATCTTTTCTTCAAAACCAAAACACATTTCATCTTCCTCTCACCAATCTTACTTCAAAATGTTAAAAATGACAAAAAAAAAAAATCACTCACTTGAGGCCATTTCCATCATCGAAGAAAAAATACTTTGTCTTCATATCTTTCAAAAGCAGCTTCGGATTATCACCTCTCAAAACGATCTTGTCCCAAAGGACAACTTGGTTCAGAGCCTACATCAAATTCAGTCAGTTAGATAACTAATCAGACACATTATCATTTCAAATTCAAAGTCTATGTAAGCAATGAGCTTGATGAATGAATGGAAATATATTCATTACTCACTGAAGCAGCAATTTAATTACAAATTAGTGTTATCTTACTGCATTTACTGAAGTAAACTAGAATTACAAATACACCTTACATATACTCATCATAAAAGTAATATTGATCTTTGTAATTTTTTGATACTCACTGAATCGTGTTTATGTACAGTAGTTACTCTTATTTTGAAGAACAGCTTTTTCTATTTTTAAAATACATCTTGATGATCTTGAAATGCAGAGATCAAAACTCTTATTTTGAAGGCAAGCTTTTTCTGCTATCTTTAAAATATGTTTTGTTGATTTAAAGCTCACACACCCCAGTATTCCCAATGCCCAATGAAATAACCAGAATAAATTTTTTACTCCAAATAATTACCTGTAGTGCCAAAAATTAGTACATAAAGTGGTTTAACATGCTGCCAATATAGGTCAATAAATATAATAGTAATATAGGTCAAATAAAATATAGACCCATCTTATTTACAAATTACCTACCTACACTGACGAACACAGAATTGCTTTGGCGAAGACAACACAGAAGCAACGTTTTGCTTCTACACATCTCAGTTTGATGTGTTAACCACTGCATACTTTCAGTAGTGGCACTGAAGAGAAAGCTAAGGCCGTCAAACAATATTGTGCTGTAAGGCAGCATGCACATCCTTCCGGACCTACAATGCTAGAGAGCCACCAGGCATGCACACAGTATCAACAGGCCACTGCAAGGGAGAAAGCTTTCTTACCAAAGCCATCTCGCCATAAGCTTGATTTGTTGTGTTTTTTAACTAAGCTATGCAGGTCAGATACTTTGACTATATAAAAATTGATACTCTTGGGCCAGTAAGAAGGCTCAGTGGGTCCAATCCCTGGAATCCTAAAGGTAGGAAAGAACTGACTTTCTAACAGGTAACTTTTTTTAAAATTATATTCTCTCATAAGAAATAATGTTTAAAAAGGAACTATTACAATATACTTAGATACTTACATTATTTTTTGTTGAATACTCTGCTGACAAATAAAGAAATAATTGTTTAACGTTCCAATCAAATATATTCTCTAGATGTAAACAAATTAAGGACTCTAAAGATTGCAAAGCAGCACATAACTTTCAAACAGATCTTATTCTTAAAACATCAATAGCAACATGAAAATTAAAACGAAATAAAACAGGTAGTCCAAAAATGTACAAAATTATTAATTTAAGAGAAAAATACAGGGTAAATATATTGTCAAATCTAGTACATTTGAAAAGGGGTCTGTGTTAGGAATGCATTACCATCCTCCCTGTTCCTGTAAACCATAACTAGCTGACATATTTATTAAAAAAATAAACATAAGAAACTTTAATTCTGCCCATAGCAGAACCAATCATCACTATAAGGAAGCAACATGTACATATGTGCAGAACTCAAAATTAACCAAGTACAGCCAGCATTCTACACAAGTTGATTTGGTAAAAGGTCAGTATAAATCACAGTGTCTCGGTGTGTGGGGATCTTTAGTAGGAGGGAAGAAACACTAACAGGGCTCCATTCATCTTGGAGAGGTGTACTCACGAGAATGAACTACAATACTATGCCACAACGGAGAAATGAGCTAACATGAGGATTTTTATTAAGTATTATATATAAATTACTGATTTTATTATATGTATATACATATTGATAGTAATAGGCTTATTATAATCTAGTTTTAAGGTACACTGACTATGAGTTATTGTTCAGAATTGAGGGGTCTATAGCAGTTCTTTACAAAAGAAAAAGGACATTTTCAAGTATTAGGAGCACATTAAGAAAATCTGAACAAAGCTGGGCAGTAGTGCACACCTTTAATCCCAGCACTCAGAAGGCAGAGGCAGGCAGATCTCTGTGAGTTCAAGGCCAGCCTGGTCTACAGAGTGAGTTCCGAGGCAGGCTCCAAAGCTACACAGAGAAACCCTGTCTCAAAACAAACAAACAAACAAAAATCTGAACAAACTATAAGATCGTATAAAAAGAGTTGTCAAGAATGTCCTTGAATTGCTGATCCTCCAATCATGGCCCTCCCTCTGTAGTGCTGGGATTATAAACATGTCTCACATACCCAGTTTATGCAGTGCTGGGTAAGCCCTTTACCAAATGAGTTACATTCCCAGCGGTTTAATGTAATTTTCCAGATTACGAATTACCACTTTCACCTATGTATAAACTCCTTCTTATCTGAAATTTTAAAAGTAGAATGAAAATTGAAACATAAAGTTTATCCTAAGATTTTTCTGATGGCATCTCTATTTCCAAAAACTAACTGTAAACCAATTCCTAGTCTATAACTGAATCCAATAATTCGTTTCATAAAAACTGCAAATAGTCTCAGGATGAACAGCAGGTAAACCCATCAAACATATGCTTTGGTCAGGTGCTGTACACAACAGTCTTCATAACCAATAGTAATAAATAATAATAAGTACACACTGCCAGCATTCTAACCTGTGGCCCTAAGGAAGACCAAAGTTGCCAAGATGGTGAGCCACTGAAGACAGAAACTCGAGATAAAGAGAAATCACCTCGTCCTCACCAGAGTAAATCTTCATTAAGATCTCTCTGACTCTAACGATGACAAAATGCTGATATGATGCAGCATTTCTTTAACAAAAGACCTTCTGAACTACCACAGATGCAATTTCTTTTTAAACATATGGGTTTTTGTTTTGTTGTTGTTTTATTTTTCAAGACAAGGCTTCTCTGTCTACCAGCCCTGGCTGTCCTGGAACTAGCTCTGTAGACCAGGCTAGCCTCTAACTCAGATTTACCTGCCTCTTTCTCCTAAGTACTGGGATTAAAGGCGTGTGCCACCACTGCCCAGCAACTTAAGAGTTTTTTGTTTCTTATCAATAATACAAGATGGAGAATTATTTGTGACTGAAAATGGACTATTTCTAGGGAGACTGAGCTCTGGTGAATTTTTTTCTTCTTTAACCAAAATGATCTTTTATTTTTTCTTTCCTAGATTCAAATTAGTATTTACATGAAGGATTAAGATATATTCACATAATTAACTCATAAGTCTCGTGTTTTCTTAAAGTGTGAACAGGGAAATATCAACACTATTTTACAGATGACAGTAACAGCCTGTGGTGGAGTCAATATTCACACTCACTCTTCCTCAAACTTCTACACTTGCATCTCATTTCAAAACTACAGAAAAAGCAAGGAAATATTTGTGTTGAAGGATATCAGCAGTTATATCAAATGTGATGAATCCCAGGTCACTTCTTTCTCTCGGGCCAGTGAAGTCTTCTACATTTTTTCTAGAAGTAAAGATAAAAGTTTCACCATCCATCATGGTACCACACAAAATTTACACACCTTAAACCCGCAAGGGCTAGCTGTGTGCATCAGTAAAAGGTAAATTTCACGAAGAAATGGGCAAAGTTAAGAGAAACTCTAAGTGTGAAAATAAGTAAATATTATAATTCAGTGTAAAAGAAGGTAGTCTGCTATCTTCATTTGCCTTAAGAGAACCTTTGAGAAAACCGAAGATAAACAGAAAATTAAAAGGAAGACACAAATACTTCATGGAGAGCAGGTAAAAAGAGTGAATGAGCGCTGAGAGTGGCCACAAGGTGATCTGGAAAACAGCACATGTTTATGAGAACACACCGTTTGTCAGAGCCACCACGTATTTTACAAACTATCTTAAATCCGGAAAACAATCCTTCCGGTGCTTTCTTTGCTTCCAACAAAACTTAACAAGCACAAGAGCAAGAAACCTGTTTCAGATCACATCAATGTTTTAATTCGCTTCAAGTTCACCTAGGCCCTCACAGAACTGAAAGTGATGGCGGGGCTGGTGTCTAAGCCACATCTATTTACACCATCAACAGTATCGAATAAAAATCAATATAGGATAAATTAAAAAAATCAAAAGAAGCAGCAGCTGCAGTAGTCAAGGTGGGGTGGGGGACACTTGGGATTCTGACAAAAAAAAAAAAAACAAAAAAAAAAAAACTAAGGTTAAAGAAGGAGACAGCCTATAGAAGACCGCACAGCGCAAACAAGAATTAAAAACACTACTAAAAATACAAAAGTGATAGAAAATAGAGGGAAACGCTATAAATAAAACAGGCAGGACGGGAAGGGCAGTCACTCCGAAATTCTATTTTTAGTGTCTCCCAAGATGTATCCAGGTTGCTGGCTGAAGAATGACAATCAAAAACTACCAAGAAAGAGCTGTATCCAAAGGCTAGGGTGTTGAAAGCGCCCCAGCGCACCCTGCCCACGTTCACCTCCCAACTTCAAGGCAGTTAGTAGTGTGTGTGTCCCGGAGGTGGAAAGGCAAAGCCTGGAAAGGGCACGAACTGTCAAAGAGGACCAACTGCGGAGG
>CABHPH010031117.1:0-11432 GCA_902168325.1 Peromyscus nudipes | reverse complement strand
AACTTCTTTATGTGAGCATTTAGTGCTATGAATTTCCCTCTTAGCACTGCTTTCATAGTGTCCCATAGGTTTGGGTATGTGGTGTCTTCATTTTCGTTGATCTCTAGGAATTCTTTAATTTCTTTCTTTATTTCTTCCCTAACCCATTGGTGATTCAGTTGAGCATTATTCAGTTTCCATGAGATTGTAGGTTTTCTGTAGTTTTTGTTGTTGTTGAAATCTAACTCTAAACCATGGTGGTCTGATAGAACACAGGAGGTTATTCCAATTCTTTTGTATCTGTTGAGATTTGCTTTATGGCCAAGTATGTGGTCAATTTTACAGAAGGTTCCATGGGGTGCTGAGAAGAAGGTATATTCTTTTTTGTTAGGATGGAATGTTCTGTAGATATCGATTAAGTCCATTTGAGTCATGACATCAGTTAAGTCCTTTATTTCTCTGTTAAGTTTCGATTTGGGAGATCTGTCCAGTGGTGAAAGTGGGGTGTTGAAGTCTCCCACTATTAATGTGTGGGGTTTTATATGTGGTTTAAGCTTTAGTAATGTTTGTTTTACATATGTGGGTGCCCTTGTCTTTGGGGCATAAATGTTCAGAATTGAAACTTCATCTTGGTGGATCTTTCCTGTGATGAATATGTAATGCCCTTCTTGATCTCTTTTAATTGATCTTTTTTTGAAGTCTATTTTGTTGAATATTAGGATGGCTACACCCCTTGCTTTTTAAGACCATTTGATTGGAAAATGTATTCCCAGCCTTTTATTTTTAGGTAGTGTCTATCTCTGAATTTGAGTTGTGTTTCTTGTATGCAGCAGAAAGATGGGTCCTGCTTTCGTATCCATTCTGTAAGCCTGTGTCATTTTATAGGTGAATTAAGTCCATTGATATTAAGGGATATTAATGACCAGTGATTGTTCATTCCTGTTAATTTTTGGTGGTAGTGTGTGTGTACTTCTTTTCTTTGGGGTTTACTGCTGTGGGGTTATCTATTGCCTGCGTTTTTGAGGGTGTATCTGACTTCCTTGGGTTGGAATTTTCCTTCTAGTGCTTTCTGTAGGGCTGGGCTTGTGGATAAGTATTGTTTAAATCTGGCTTTGTCTTGGTATGTCTTGTTCATTCCGTCTATGATGATTGAAAGTTTTGCTGGGTATATTAGTCTAGGCTGGCATCCATGGTCTCTTAGTGTCTGCATTACATCTGTCCAGCTCCTTCTGACTTTCAGAGTCTCCATTGAGAAATCGGGTGTTATCCTGATGGGTTTGCCTTTATAGGTCACTTGGCCTTTTTCCTTTGCTGCTCTTAATATTCTTTCTTTATTCTGTATGTTTAGTTGTTTAATTATTATGTGGCGAGGGGACTTTTTTGGGGGGTCTAGTCTGTTTGGTGTTCTATAGGCTTCTTATCTTCATAGGCATTTCCTTCTTTAAGTTGGGAAAGTTTTCTTCTATGATCTTGTTGAATATATTTTCTGCGCCTTTAAGTTGGTATTCTTTTCCTTCTTCTATCCCTATTATTCGCAGGTTTGGTCTTTTCATGGTGTCCCAAATTTCTTGGACATTTTGGTTCATGACTTTGTTGGCTTTAGTGTTTTCTTTGACTGATGAATCTATTTCTTCTACCGTGTCTTCCACGCCAGAGATCCTCTCTTCCATCTCTTGCATTCTGTTGGTTATACTTGCTTCTGAAGTTCCTGATCGTTTACTCAGATTTTCTGTTTCCAGCATTCCCTCTGTTTGTGTCTTCTTCATTTTTTCTATTTCCCTTTTCCAGTCTTGGACTGTTTCCTTCATCTGTTTCATTGCTTTTTCATGATTTTCTTTCAGTGCTTTATTGTTTTCTTCCAGGGCTTTATTGTTTTCTTGTACTTTATTTGTCCTTTCCTCTAGTTTTTTGTAGCGTTCTTCCCATTTTTTGTTTGCCTTTTCCTCTATATAAGCCTCTACCTTCTTCATGATGTTATTCATAAGGCTGTTTTCTTCTACTTCTTCCAATTTTTGATGTTCAGCTCTAGATGTTGGAGGAGGGCTAGGTTCTGGTGATGCTGTATTGCTATTCATTTTGTTGTATGTACTTCTGCCTTAACGTCTGCCCATCTCCTTGTGGTTCAATCTTGGTCTTATCAGCGCACTTGGTCTAGAAAGAGCCGACAGATTCAGGAAGTCTCTCTCTCTTGTCCAGATGGGAGCTCTCTTGTCCAAATGGGAAGTCCGGGGCAGGATGGGAGCTGGGGGCCGGTCTCTAAGTCTCAGGAAGTGACTGGGGTCTTGTTGATGATGGGCGTGGGAGCAGGGCTTGGAGATTGCAGGGTCTGCAGTGGGTCTTGGAGAAGGGAGGCCTTCCCGGTGGGAGTGGGGGTAGAAGGCAACCTGCCCAGTGGGCAGAACCGGGGGCCAAGTTGGGCAGGTCTTCCCAGGAGTGGCTGGTGCCCAGGGACGGGATCTAGGCTGAGGGCGGGCACTCACCTCTTGTCCAGAAGGGAAGTCCAGGGCAGGATGGGAGCTGGGGGCTGGTCTCTAAGTCTCAGGAAGTGGCTGGGGTCTTGGCAATGATGGGTGTGGGGGCAGGGCTTGGAGATTACAGGGTCTGCTGGGGGTCTTGGAGAAGGGGAGCCTTCCCGGTAGGGGTAGAAGGGAACCTGCCTGGTGGTTAGAACCTGGGGCCAAGTTGGGCAGGTCTTCCCTGGAGTGGCTGGTGCCCAGGGCAAGCCTTTCCTTCTTTAAGTTCCATTCATCAGTGTCTTTTGTCATGGTGACAAGAGAACATAACTATTATGCATGTTAAATATATGCATGCTTAAAATGTTTCATGCTGTCAGTGATCAGCTGATTGGTTCTACTGAAGGCAACCA
Organism: Peromyscus nudipes; assembly: GCA_902168325.1. Classification (NCBI taxonomy): domain Eukaryota; kingdom Metazoa; phylum Chordata; class Mammalia; order Rodentia; family Cricetidae; genus Peromyscus; species Peromyscus nudipes. Next base: position 8,587 of record CABHPH010031117.1, on the reverse strand, counting down.
TGCTAATCTCCAATCTTTGATTAGTTCGATTTGAGACAGAAACCACAGTAACAATGAAAACTTGGGGTAATGAGAAAACTCTGAGTCCAAACTACATGAACAAATAGAGATCTTCTACATTGTGACACAAAATTTGTTTTTTTTTTTAGATCAAGTTTTGCCTAGATAATTCCTCACATTACAAAAAAAAAAAGTCTTACAATCTGTGATAGTTGATATTGACTGTTGACTGTTGTGGAATATTAATTGAAGATGTGTTACATTTGTTTATGCTGTGGAACATTTTTTAATGATGTAAAGATGTGTTGCATTCTTTTATGTTGCATTTGTTTAACTTTGTGAAGCTGTGTTACTTTGCTTGTCTAAAACACGATTGGCCCTATAAAGAGGGGAGCAGCCAATAGCTAGGAAAGAGAACGGATAGGCAGGATTAGCAGGCAGAGAGAATAAATAGGAAGAGAAATCTGGGAAGAGAAGATCGAGGAGTGCTGAAGAAGGAGAAAGGACACCAGGGGTCAGCGACCCACCTACACAGTCAGCCATGGAGTAAGAAGGAAAGAAACGTATATAGAATAGAGAAAGGTAAAAGCCAAGAGACAAAAGATAGATGGGATAATTTAAGTTAAGGAAAGCTGCCTAGAAACAAATGCAGTTAAAGCCTGGCATTCATAAGCAAGTATAAATCTCTGTGTATTTTTGGGTGGAGCTGGGTTGTGGGCCCCCCAAAGAGTAAAGAGCCAAAAGAGCAGAGAGTAAAATATACCCAACAACAGTTAACTTGACAGAATCTAGAAGCACCCAGGAGACAACTCTGGACACATATGTGAAGGAGTATGTGGACTGCTCATGCAGGGCTTGACTGTGAGTGAAAACTCAACTTAAATGTGGCAGGATTCATCCTGTGGCTTGGGTTCTGCACTGAATGAAAAGGAGAAAGGGAGTTAAACACCAGCCTTTGTAACTTGCTGCTGCCTGAAGCTGCTGCTCCTTTTTTTTCCTGACACGAAGGATTGCAAGCTCCAACTAGGACCTCAAATAAGCCTTCTCTCTCTTTAGCTTTTTATGTAATTTTATCACAGCAGCAGGGAAAGTAACCAACCTATCAAAAACATGATTCTTGAGAAATTATCATAAATCTGAATCTCAATCATTAGAGTATTTAATTTTGTACTTTTAGGAAATAAAGTGAAGTGTATTTTCAGCATGTGACCGACCTTAAATGTGTTTTCTTAAAGGATTTCCTTAGATAAAGTAAACACCTCCTATAATATAGCTCCTTAAACCTCCTGTGGGTTCTTGTTCCCTTGTGAGGTAGACATTTCTAATCACTTGGTGTAAGGTTGGTCTCTGCCTTATATCTGTAAAGTGATCACCATTTTATTTACTCTTTCTCGGCCTGTGGATTGTGACCCCATTGGGGGTCAAATGATATTTTCATAGGGGTCACCTAAGGCCATCCTGCATGTCAGATATTTACATTACAATTCATAACAGAAGCAAAATAACAGTTAGGAGGTAGCAATGAAAATCATTTCATGTATGGGGGTCACCATAACCTGAGTAACTGTATTAAAAGGTCATACTATTAGAAAGGTTGAGAACCACTGATTTAATAGCATTATTCTATTTTTTTAACTGACTTGATAACACAAACATACATATATAGAAACTGTGTATTGTTGTCTTCATGAAACTTTTGGGTAGTAAAAACATTCATATTAATTAAAATAAAGGTCACATCCCTCACTAAAGGTTGCCAAATTTGTGGCCAAGTGACTGCTATATGTGTTTATAGCAATTTATTAATTCCTCATTAATTTAATTCCCATACATCAAGGAAATTTTCTAAATAAAAATCTTTAAACTTTTGTTGCTCAAGAACCACTTCTTGTGCAAAAATCTCTATTAATCAGAGTTCTCTAGAGAAACAGAATTGATAGAAGGAATACATATAAATATTACAATATACGCTATATATATTTGTTTATAAATGATATTTATTAGAGTGGCTTATGGTTTTTGTCCAGCTACTCCAACAATAGCTGTCTTTTGACAGAAAGTCTGAGATTCCAATACTTGTTTGTTCTGTTCATGAGGCTGGATGTCTCAGCTTGTCTTCAGTGCATGCCAGAATCCCTAAGATGTAGGCTCTAATACTAGTGAAGGAATGGACTTAACAGCAAGTGTAGCTGGAGAATTTCTCTCCAATTCCTGCCAAGTCCCGCCAGTCAAAGAGCCCACTTATAAAATAAACACAAGACTCTTACATTATTTAAACTGCTTGGCCATTAGCTCAGGCCTATCATTGTCTAGCTCTTACTCTTATATTAACCCATTTCTATTAATCTATACTTTGACACGTGGCTCATGGCATACTGGTACCTTACATCTTCCTTGTCCTGGCTGTGGCTCCAGGCAGTCTCTCCCTCTGCCTTCCTGTTCCCTCAATTCTCCTCTCTGTTAGTCCCGCCTATACTTCCTGTCTGGCTACTGGCCAATCAGTGTTTTATTTATATAGAGTGATATCCACAGCAAGCAAGAGTGAGGGAGACCAGGTAAAGAGCAGGAGCTTCCTTCTTTAGTATTCTATATAAGAATATAGGCTGCCACAAGAAGGGGTGTCTCAGATTTAAGGTGGGTCTTCCCACCTCAAATTATCCAATCAAAAAAAAAGTACTCATTGGTATACCCAGCAGTTTGGAGTTTCATTAATTCCAGATAATAGTCAGATTAACAATGAAGAATAGCCACCAGAAGCATAATCTAGGTTCATCATGTAACTGGCAAAGTTCATGTTGGAACATGGTGATTACAATGTACTATCAAGTGTTAATTTCCAACATAAGAATTATTTTTTTGGACACAAAACTAGCCCTTTATTTAAAGCACAAGTACACAGACAGTTATGAAGCAAAATCAGTGAGATGATAAAAATGAAGCACCTTAGTGTAAAAGGTCAGTGAGCAGCAAAATAAAAATGAAACCAATACCATATACTCTTAGTAACAAAAAGTTCTATATTACAAACATCGACAGGCAGGAGCAGCTGACACATTATCACAGTTTCTTTCATTTTAACCCACCCTTTTCTTCTTCCTTTCCCAAGTTAGAATTGTAGCAGCTTTAAAAAGAAGTTTACAATTATGATTTGAGTGAGGCAGACATACATGTGCTTTTTTTCCACATCAATCATAGAGAAGCCAAGTGGCTAGAAAACACACAGAAAGATGACAAGCTACCAACCTGGGCAAGTAAATACATCCTAAAAGGACAACAGCACAGCCCTCTGTGGTTTCATGAAACCCGCCCCCAAGCATATCAATTGTGGTTATAACATTTCCAAACAGATGTCTGGTCTTAAATCATAAGGACTAAAATGATAAATCTGTCTTTTTATCCTATAAGTCCTCAGTGATAGAAGACAAGAAACTCTATACACAGTTCTACAATTTATAACAAATCAAAGGACCTCACGGATTGAAGCACATGATTCACTTGCCTTTCGCACTCTATGTTCTTCTAACAAGATGTTCAATGAGAGGTTGCTGTAAGATTTAGAAGAAAAAAACGCAATGCTATTCCATCAACATGGAAGGGAGGGACTGTGATGAAGATCGATAATTTCCAGGGAGTTCCTCCAGGCAGCTGAGCTATAAGCACAGTCACATTTGGTCTTCTTAGCCAAGTCTACAAGCTACAGACTAGAGACTTTAGATCTTGGGTGGCAAATACATGCTGGCTACTAGTGAATAGTGAGATAGTTACTCCATTATTAGTATTTGCATTTTGTATTTTCATACTCCCCAACTTTGGGTAGGTAACAGAATAATCATTTTACATTTTTCATTCTTTCTTTGTGATGATCTTTCCAAAGTTTGGGAATGCAACCCACTCTCTGTTTCAAACCCCAAATCATGACCACTGCACTGTGCATGAATTGTTGTCCAGGGCTCTTGATAGAGTTCATTTCTCTGACATTTAAATAATTAAAAGGCAGGAAAAAATTTCAAGTGAAACAAGTAGGAGAAGAGAAAATCTCAGACACAGAATATACAATTAGTCAGTGATGAAAGGTTTTCACTGGGAGTGAATCTCACACACAGCAAAACCCACAGAGAAAAGACCCTCCGCAGAGCAGAGGGCAGACTTAGAAATCCTGGTGTCTCCTTAAGGGTTGTGAATTTTAAGAACGTTTGAAGGGTCTTCCTCCCCTACTTTAGAATTGGTAAGCTTTCGCTAGGACAGGGAGGCTGACAGGTCCTCAACTTTGTCTTGATGCAGCTTGAACTTCAAAGACAGTCCTGAGGCAGGCTGTGAAACCCACAAGTGGAAAGACATGTGTTCATAGCGACCCCTGCTGGAGAGAAGGTCAAAATGATGACAGTATCAGCTCGATAACTAAACGTTTCTGAAATCTGTGTCCTTATAGTTAGTTAATTGTTCTTTTATTTTCACCAGTATTCACGACACTTTTCCCTGGGACTTCTTATATCTACTAACAACACATCATCTCACCTCTTTTATCTTTTTATAATTTTTCTGGCATTATGTGTAAAATGATCTCTAGAAACCTGAGAATAAGAGGCTAAAATCTTGAAGAATGTATTTGTTACTTCATCCATTCATGTGCAGAACCTTATAAGCATACTAAAGTGTCCCAGTGTACTGGACGAATTTTGTCATCTTGACACAAACATAGAAATCTGAGAAGAGGGTACTTGGATTAAGGAATTACCTCCATCAAATTGGCTTGTGAGCAAGTTTGTTCTTCATTAATAATTGATATGGGGGAATCTCAGCCAATTGTGGGCAGTGTCCACTCCTGGATAGGTAGTCTTACACTGAAGTCCATTTTCTCTGCTTCAGTTCCTACATCCAGGTTTCTGCATTGAGTCCCTGCCCTAACTTAACTCAATGATGGGCTATAAACTGTAAGCTCAATGAACACTTTCCACTTCAAGTTAATGGCCTGGGTTTTGTGATCCTACTCCAGCTGACCTGTCCCTTTCAGCTGCTGCCAACACCTGACTCATTTATCCCAGTTTTTCTGTGGTATGTGCAAGAAGGGGGCTCAGTTAAGTTTGGGACCCTGAATAACCAGGCTCCCTTTTCTTGGACCACTTATTTCCCTTAAATATGTCCCTGATTGAAAATTTATGATAGTTTTGATCACACTTCCAAAAAATTACCATTTTCAGTTTAAAAAAATGAATGTGGAAGGTCACACAGAATGGCTGCATCATTGAGGCACAGAAGCTTTGCTGGAACTAACTGTGATTCATCTGTGGCAGGTGATGTTTGGACATTTCAAATAACAAATCATTCTAGGTAATTCTCTGACTGATTGTAGCACAGCTAAAAGAGGAAGAGATGCCCAATGCTCACCATGAAGAGATGAGTCAGAAGAGCAAATTCCTTCCTCTGAATATTTTCCAGTTGAACTGGAGATGGAAAAGATGTCTGAGATGCTTTCAGAGGCAGTACAGAAAAGACTTGCATGAAAAAGTAAAGGAAAGATGGAAGGAATGTGTGTGTTTGTGTGTGTGTGTGTGTGTGTGTGTGTGAGAGAGAGAGAGAGAGAGAGAGAGCGCGCTTTTGGAGTCTTGTGCAAGAAAACAAAGCTTCCTGAAGTGTTTCAACTTTGTTTTTATTGTTTTGTTCTGTTTTGATAGTATTATCCCAGTTATATATCTTAGGTGTAAGTCATTAGTATTATTTATATTTTTTAGTAAATTGCTTGAAAATGCTCAGGTTTTCTGATATATATACATATACATATACATATATATATATTAAATGTGAGATATATATATCCCAAGCCAGGGATTTCTACATGGATAAAGGTGCTGGTAACAACACTTTTGCCAAGCATGAGGATCTGAGTTTGGTCTCTGGAACATAGTTAAGGGAGAGACCTGACTCGAACAAGAAGTCCTCTGATGTCCACAACAAAAAAAATAATGTCAATATGAATTTGTTTTTAAGTGAATACATGGGGATGGAGAGATGTCTTAGTGGTTAAAAGTATATGCTACTTTTCCAGAAGACCCATGTTTTTGGATTTCTAGAACCCACATTGGTGGCTCATATCTACCTGTTACTCTGCTGCAGGGAATCCAGTGTCCTCTGCTGGAATTACTGGGTTCTTGCATAGATGGGGTATGAGTGCACATGCATACACACACACACACACACACACACACACACACACACACACACACGCAGAGGAAGACATACATTAAAAGATAATGAAGATTTAAAATTAATAAAATGATCATTTCTCAAATTGTGTATTTTTAACTTCTTCACTAAAAAATATAGACAGCCTACTTCTAGCCTATCTAGTATATTTCATTATTCAATGATTTTCTGTTATGCAGCCTTGCAGTGTGTTTAAAAGTAAGGTAGACCAGGTCTCCTCTTTTGTTGTTGTAGTTGTTTTGCTTGTTTGTTTTTTAATGTTCAAAGTTACTTTGGATACTCAAACTGTATTTTGATTACATATGATATTAGACTATTTTAACAGTCTAATGTTAATGTTCATTTTCCAGAGACAAATGGATTTAAGGGGGAACAGGTGGACTATACATTAACATACCCCCAAGTGTTCAATAATGAGGCTTATATCACTATTTTAGAGATTTTAATATGTGTTGGTTTTGTTGATTCTTGACCTTAATTGGTATCTTTTTTAGGGTTCCTATTGCTGTGAAGAGACACCATGGCCATGACAACTCTTACAAAGGAAAACATTTAATTATGGTGGCTCACATTCAGTTCTGAGTTTCAGTTATTATCATCATGGTGGAATGCAAAGTAGCATGCAGGCAGACATGGTGCTGGGGCTGAGAGTCCTTACATCTTGATTCACAGGTGACAGGAAGTAGTCTAATTCACTGCATATGGTTTTGGCTTATGATATCTCAAATCTGCCTCCTCAGTGATACATTTGCTCCAGCAAGACCACATCTACTCTAACAAGGCCACACCACCTAATAGTGCCACTGCCTTTTGGGTCATTTTCCTTCAAACCTCCACAATGAGGCAGAACATCATGATGGTGTAAGCATGTGACACGTGCTATTAAATCCATGACACATGAAAGGCACTGAGCTCAGGAATTAGTCAGACCAAGACACAGCTCCCAAGAATACACCCCCAAAGTAAGAAAAAGATGTTCCCACCAGGCCCAGACTTCTACATTTTACCAACTCTCCATGATTCCTTAATATGATAAAATATTTAAAGGATTGCTCCATTAATTAGGGTAGATCTCTCATGATCGAGCCATCTGTGGAAATGCCCTCAGAATAATTATGGAAGGGAAATTTCTGTTAAATTTCATCTTTCTCTGGTTTCCTGTACAGTTACTCAATAAGATCCTTCCCAAAACTTGATGTCAAGGAGAGGATTTTCAGTATTCATCAGCATCAGTGGTAAAACATATGAGGTGAGAACTGACCTTCTCCTGTGATGTGCTTCACGAAGTTTGAAGCTTCAGCATCAAACTCCCTTGGACTTCCAAACTGTTCAAGGACCACATGATTAGGCACTTTATTCCATCTGTGATGGCAGATGCACACTGAATGTTGGCAGAGGACCAGAGAAAAATGTTAATATTCAGATATCTGGGTGCATTCCAGTAAAACCACTTCTTGACACACAACCATTCTAAGCACATAGACAAACAAGGGGGAACAGCTGGGGCACCACGGCCTCCAACTTCTACTTCCTTGAGTGGTTTATGTCATAGCTTGTATCATTGTATGATGGCTACTATAATGCTGTAGACAAAAATAAGTTCCAACATCTTCAGGCTCCAGTTTTCTGATGGTTAGAGTAAAACTTCTGCAAGGATAATGGGCACCAAACCTTTATGGGACACCAGATGGCAAAGTAGTTGCAAAAATGATGGAGGTTGTAGGAGCCTGATTTCTGCTGGTGACAATTTAGCTCATTGCTAATGCTATCACTTGCCAGGCAAGTGATAGTCACTCTGTCTCCTGTAGATGCAAATAAGAAGAATGAATATTAAATCACTTGAATGTCACATTTGGTACCTAACAGTAGAAAAATAAAACAAATATCATAATTTACAATGCTATAATAAGACATCCTTTATTAGAAGGGAATTGCTTACTACTGTTAGTTGAATGAATTCTCTATTTTTGAAACTTACCTGAGAGCCAGTGTAGCCAAATTGCCGGCACCTAAACATCAGCCCTCATGGCCATGCTGGGTTCTGACTGACTTGTGCAAGGTCTGAACAGCCAGCTAAGAATCTGTCAGTTAAGGGAGATATGCTCTGGGCACATGCAAATCAGCAATATCTGTCAGGCCTAGGGACAGCTGCAGGGTTTGCTCAGCTCAGTAACACAGGAAGTCTCAGAGTCTACAGGGACCCTCCACCAGACCTGGGAGACATAGACTTGCTACTGAGAAAGTGTTTCCCCCTGGGAACTACTGGATATAGTTAGTCTAGATTCCTTTGAGTAGAGTGTCCTTTTGCTCACTTCATGGATAGAGTGGAACTATTAGGAGGTGTGGTTTTCTTGAAGTGAGTATAGCCTTGTTGGAAGAAGTGTGT
>CABHPH010031113.1:0-14077 GCA_902168325.1 Peromyscus nudipes | reverse complement strand
AAAAAAACTATACATGTCTGCTGTAACTCTAAGCTAAAACTAGTGTGTTGAATTGGTGACTCCAACAAATATGAGCAGCACATATAATGGTGAAGAAAATTTCCCAAATACACAAATTGATTATTAAAAAGAAACTAATGAAAAGACTCCCTTTGATTTATATTTGTAGTTTTATTGTCTATAATATAAAACATAGTTAAATATGTCTCTAATTTTTCATTTCAGTTGGTTTTTGAAGGAAGAAATGAGTTCAAAAGAGAGAATGTTGGAATCAAGAAGCCTAATAAAGGAAATGGAAAAAAAAAGTTCAAGAAAGTATAAATCTGAGAAAGATTCAGGACATGTTAGCAAAGCTTGCTTGTGAGCTGGACTCTCTTGGTGCTGGAAAAAGCACAGGGACGAATAGCCAAACTAGTGGAAACACATGAACTATGAACCAATAGCTAAGGAGCCCCCAACTGGATCAGGCCCTCTGGATAAGTGAGACAGTTGATTAGCTTGAACTATTTGGGAGGCACCCAGGCAGTGGGACCAGGACCTGTCCTTAGTGCATGAGCTGGCTGTTTGGAACCTGGGGCCTATGCTGGGACACTTGGCTCAGCCTGGGAGGAGGGGACTGGACCTGCCTGGACTGAATCTACCAGGTTGAGCTGAATCCCCAGGGGAGTCTTTGCCCTGGAGGAGGTGGGAATGGGGGGTGGACTGGGGGGAGCGTTGGGGGGGTGAGCAGGAGGAGAGAGGACAGGGGAATCTGTGGCTGATATGTAATATTAAATCAAATTATTAAAAAAATAAAATAAATATATTGAAACCTCAAATTTCTAGGTAAATGTATTTTGTTGTTTAAAAATAGAATGTATTTCCTTAAAAAGTCTTTCTATTGATAACTAGTTTAGAGAAAATTTTAAGAAAACATGATTACAAATGACAAAGGGATGATTACCACCTTTAAATATCATTCTAGAAAGACCTATCAGTTTGCCTAATACAGTAACATGAACAATGTCTCCTCAAATCATAGTAATTATATGTGTTTGTTTTAAATATCAATATGAACCCCAAGTCCACAGCTTACATGAAGTGCTAAGGAAAGCAGGAAAAATCTCAAAAAACATTTTTTTAAAAATGACCCAACTCAGTTTTACACCAAATATTATAAAGGCTGTGTCTATTTTAAGATTCAAAGAATGCCCAAAACATAAGGAGAAGTATGTCCTGCTTGTAGTCATGTGAAACTTCTTTGATCTTTACTCAGACGTTTTAAAGCTGTGGAGACAAAGACATGTCCATAGCAGAAATAGTGAGGATATTTATTAGATGCCTGTCTTCTCTGGATTCTACAGCTGCATTTGTGCTGGACACTCTGGCTTGCTTTTTGGATCATGTTATGTGCTCTGTGCTGGACATTGTATTATTCTTCCCTGAAGCTGCTGGAAAGAGTCCCGTGTGTGATGATCAGCAGATAACCTCAGCACTGGGAGGTCAATTCCCCAAACAATTCATTCCTTGTACTGTGTGTGTTAAGCAATAATTTGTATTACATATTTGCTTAACATCTGGAAGGAATCTCGAGAGAAACACCAACGAAACCGGTCACTTCTTTCAGGACAGACTGATTTTGAAAATTTAACACTATAAAATTTTAGTGGATGCTTAAATAGTTAATTATGTTTCAAAGTTCAGGGGGCCATCTCTTTTTGGAAATGGGAGAAATATATGTACATATATATATAATTTTATTTTTTGCTTTAAAAATGATTTAATATTATCTTCTTCATATTTGCTTAAGTGTTCTCTATTTCTTCAGTTAAAATATGTAAAAAGTAAACAATACAGTACTATGATAATAATCAATATTTTAAAAAGAACTCATTTCTAACAAAAATTTTCTTACTCATAAAGCAAAGATAATGACTTTTATTTGCATGGACTCTTATATTAGAATCTTATAGAATTGAATTAAGGAAATTCATTCCCAGTTGATCCTGTACTGATCTGAAATCCAGTTTTATATATATATATATATATATATATATATATATATATATATATATATACACACCACTACACCACCCAGTGTCTCAGACCACTTCCTCTTGCCGACAAGATGTAGGACTCTCAGCTATTTCTTCAGCACCAAGTCTGCCTTCGTGTTGCCATGTAGCAGGAATCTTAACAGTTCTTATTAATAAAATCAAACCTGAGCCAGGTATTGGGGTAAATGCTGGAAGGTCAGAGAACCAGAACAAGCCACAGCTAACCTCACCTGGCCAACTTCTCAGCTGATCTTGTTTGCTCAGATTGGAAGCCTCTGTGTCCTCATATCCGAATGGCTCTCAGCTCAACTGTGCTTCTCAAAACCTAAAAGCTTAACCAACCAAAATGCCTCTAGTTTCTGGTCTTCACACGTTATTTATCTTTCTGTTTTGCCATCACTCCCTGGGATTAAAGGCTCACTTCTTGGGATTAAAGGCGAGTGTCACCAAGCCTGGCTGTTTCCAATGTGGCCTTGAACTCACAGAGATCCAGAGGGATTTCTGTCTCTGGAATGCTAGGATTAAAGATGTGAGTGCCACCATTTTCTAGCTTTTGTATCTAGTGGCTGTTTGTTCTCTGACCCCAGAAAAATTTAATAGGGTGCACAATATTTTGGAGAACACAATACCACCACACTGCCATGTCCCACCATGATGATAATGGACTAAAACTTCCAAACTGTAAGCCACCCCAATTAAATATTTTCCTTCATAAGAGTTGTCATGGTTATGATCATGTTATCTCTTCACACAATAGAAACCCTAAAACTTTATCCATATGTATATATGTAACAACAGGAGAAACCATAATACAAATAAAAGGAAATGCACATATGGGTATGTCAACTGAAAATACTGACATAAGACGAAATAGAAAAATGAGATTAGTTCATCTATCCATGTACAAAAAAATGAGCTATCCAAGTTTTCAGGATGAAGACGTCTAACTTAGCCCTTTTCATTGATGTACTTTAGTGAATAATTGAGAAGAAATAATATCTTTGGTATTCATGCTTCAGAAAACAGATCAGTATCACAGCTCTCCAAAGACTTGTATAAGTCTAAAATTAAACAAAATGCAGAGTGACACAAACACACATTCTTTTGTTATTAAAATACTAAAGCATCCTTCCTGAAATATATTTCCGTGCATTGTTCTGTAGAATAAATTTAGTTTTACAATTTCTTGGCATGCTTTATCCAGTATATACAGGATAGGAAAGAAATTAAAAATTAACAGTGCATTATATAAATATATATTCTTCAAGTACTTATCCTTTTTTGCTGTATTAAGCACTGTGTATATGCAACTACAAACATATATTAGATTATTAGCACATAGCATCATCAAGTTTTGTGTTGTAAATTTAACAATAAGATACTAGGAGATGGTTCAGCACTTAAAGGTGTGTGAAGAACAGGCCTGGTGAACTGAATTGATCCATGGCTCTATCATAAAGGTATATGGAGATAATTGGCTTTATAAAATTATTCTACTATCCCTAGGTGGCGGCTGTGGCACCCCACACTTGTATATCACAAATAATAATAATAACAATAATAATAATTATAATTATAATTTAATTTAAAAGAAAAATATTATTTTCTCCTTATCTGGAGGATGAAACACTGGCCACTGACCATTTTGAAAAGAACTTCCACCTTAAAATATGGAAAAACATTCTCTACAGAAAGCATCATAGAATTTCTCAGCGTAGGTCATAAGAGCTATGGAAAGTATTCTAGGATGTCATCTGCTCAGTTTTGTTAGCTGGTCATGTAATAGAAAATATATTTCATATAAGTTATTTAATAAATATGTTATGATGCTTGCTACTTCTTATAACCTGTAGCTTCAAGAATGACTCTTAAAACAATAGTATTAGTATATTTATTTAAGACTCTTAGAAACATTTATATGCCACTGTGCATTTGGACCACAGAAATAAGGAGTAAGATGCAGAGCTAAGAACAGCATATGTTTAGACAGACATCCACTTCATTCAGTATCCTGAGCTGACTTTTACAGGTACTGAAGTCTAAATGTTTCTGAGTTTTCCAACCATATAGTATGTGTTGCCAAGTCAGGGACATCTATGTGTAATCAGTTTAAAGTAATGTGGTTTATCTTACTAGGCTAGTGCCTTTTTTCACAGACAACTTTTACTTTATTTTGTTTTGTAGTGCTAGGGACCAATCAATAGTTCTGCATATTCTGAAGATAAAATTCTGGGAAATCAGGAAAGAAGTTGTCCTTTAGTTAGGAAAATAGGCACTCTGATTTATTGTTCTATTCATTAAAATACTGAAGCTTAAAATATAACTTTTATTAGGATATTGCTTTGATTCTGTTGAAACAGTTTCTAGACCTACACATTTGTAAGCTGATGATATATGTTTCAACCAGATGATGTGAGTCATCAAAAGTTTGAAATTACTTTAAAATATTTGATTTAATGCTTGATACAGTTCAAAACAATTTGCTTGCAGATTCCCTTTCTTTATAGCACCAGTTTCTAGTTTTACTTTTCATTTTTGCCCACCCAGAAAACTATGCTATAAGCATGACTCCTAGCTACCACAGTGTATGCTTCATGCAGAAAATTTGTTTGTCCATGAGCTCTGATTCACATTACCTCCAACCATCTTCCAAGAAAACAGGGACTTCTTATTTCTGCTCATAGTGAAGGCTATTTCTAAATTATGCTCATGCCTTATATTGTTTTATTCTTTTGGATTAGCTAAAGAAATGGTAATCAATTTTTATTTGAATATTTATCCATTTTAAACAAGAAGCCATTATAAATTTTGTTACCAATTCTAAAAATATGTGGATATATGGTAAGAATTTTATTAGAAAAATCATGTGCTCTAGAGTAAAATGAGTTATATTTCTTCATATCGATATTTATATGTTTCACCTTTAAAATACTTTTAATGAATAATTAGTTTATTATATTATTTTTATGCAGAAACATTCTGGTCCTGCTTCTGTATTTATTCAAACCAACACATGAATACATGACTTCATATATTATATATTTATGTTTGTATTTGAGACAGCCTCTTGAGCAGTGAGACTACAGACATACACCATTTCCTACTATATATTTTAAACTATGCCTTATAAGATTAATGAAGATCCTACAATTCTGACTGTGGTGTGCTTTCAGAAGTTCAGGTGATACTGTGGAAAAGAGCCAGGTTTGCTGTGTTTTATAAATACCAAGTATATATTGAATTTATAAGAACTTTAATTATTGATGTTGTGATTTTATTTCTATTCATATTTAAACTGTACTAATTGAATATCTAATTATATCATGAATTCATTATGTATAGTCAATATTAGCTTGTATATAACTAATTTAATTTGTTATTAATTTAGATTTGCTTTCTGCATCTAAATGTGTATCTGAGATTTGACTGTCAGGTATTTTTCCTTGCCAAGCTTTGGAATTAAGGCTTTAAGTAGCTTACCAAATGAATTGTGGAATTTACCTCTCATATATCTTATACACAATGCTGTTTTATAACTGAACTTATTACCTTATTTATTCTTTGACTATTTGGTTATTTCAATTTGGTTTATATTGAGATTTTAAACCATTCACTTAACAAATGTACATTACTGTTTAATTTTTCTATAAATTATATGGAAAATTTACACAAAACATATATGTTTCCATTTTCCAGAGATTTTAATCAATTCAACACTATATCAGACAATTATATATTAAAGGATATACCCTAACATACCAGTGTAAGTTACACCTGAATAGCATTCTTTCTGATTTGTTGAAATCATACTTGGGTTCATCTGACATTTGCAATGTTAGGCATAAGGGAGTTAGTGGTCATCCATAATGAGCTTCACTCATTGCAAGAGACAATGTGTGACAACTGTCTTCTATCATTGAGTTATGTCAAGTAACTGTAGGCTGGGGCTGATGGGAATGGGAAACTTGGTGTTCACTAAAAAAGAAAAGCCTTCTGCAGCATTTCCTGTCTGAGTCCTGTCAGAATCCATGCCTGCACTGATCACCATGCCCTCAAACAACAGTAATCATTTCATCTATGGCTGGGAAGTTTAATTATTTTATTTAGAAATTGGAATAAAATGTTATTTTAAAGCAAATTAATCTTTAGTTGTAACCGTGTTGATGATCAAAAATTTACTTATATATTTGTTTTTTTTAATTAGTGGTGATTGTAGTATCACTTGCAAAACCCTTTGAACTGGCTTTGATGGTAAAAGTTGGCAATGTGTATTTATACAAGTAAGTGTCACTTTAACTTGATTTTCAATACACATGGTGATGAAAATCCAAATCTTCATTAGATTTCAAAAACTGTCATTCTTTTTCATTTTTTATTTTAAATTGAATAATAAAATCTGGACATTTTCTTGTCCATCTATGATTACAGTGTTTTAGTTCATTAAATTCAGTTTTAATATAGTAAAACATATATCCCAAGTAAACAAACTAAAGCCAAACACATCTTATCCATTTTATGCTGTGGTTGGTATAACCTGATGATTTGATTATCTTGAGCAGCAGAACTTTGATAATTCTCTGCTTTGACAGATAACAAAGCTATGGACTTATGTGCTCGGCAAGTGATGAATGCTTCGTGGGAGACACTCCAAAGTTAATAGTATTGGGTCACTTAATGACAATTTTGATCAAAATACTAACAAAACCCAACCATTTAAATAAGTCAAACCATCTAGTACTTGTAGGCAACTTTCAGACATTGTGTTTTAATTTGGATGTCACTTGCTTTGAATTCACTGACTTGCTAGTATTTGGTGCCATTTCTATGAATGAAATTGTTGTAAGGTCTTGCTGGTCAGAGGTCACAATCTATCATGGCCGGGCAGCTTTTTTCCAAAGATAGATGGCATGGGGACTCCCTCCCTGCTCCCACTGAGACTTCTACTCTGTACTTGCCCTTATTTGGAGAATCACCCTGGGCCTGGAGCACTGACCTTATCTAAAAGTGGTCTCTAAGCGTGTTTGCCTGATTTATCACTAGGGTGATCCTTGGCACAGTTTCCTGCTAGAAACCTCCCTTGCTGCGCATATTGTAACTGAGACTTGCACCAATGATCCCAAGGAAGAAGCAGAAGCACAAGAAAAATAAATTTTTAAGCCTGTGTTTTTGTTTATTTTATTCTTTGATAATTTCATACCGAATTTCGCTTATTTTCACTCTCTGTTAGTCTCAATTATCCCCCTGTCACTCTAGCTGAAATCTTCTCAAAAGCTCCTTTCTAATCTACTGCCTTTTATTGTTGGTAGCAATTCCCTGGCTTGAACTAGGTATGTCTACATGGATATGAATAGTTATTTATTGCAACTTGGGCAACTTATAAAGAGCTATCCCAGTGGAGAAAATGATACTCCACCACCAGCACCCACTGACTTCCCACAGTCCTTCAGTGAGGGGGGTGAAGTGTCCTGAGCTCTTCCTCCTTGCATGATGAAATGGGATTGGGTCTAATTGGTCTTGTACAGGCAGCAAGAGCTGCAGTGAATTCATGAACGCAATAGCCATGGCATACTTAAAAGACATTCTTCTGTGACATTCCTTACTAACCTCTGGTTTTTACACTCTTCTCAATCCCTCTTCCAAATTATCTCCTCAGCCTCAGAGATGGTGATATAAATGTCCTATTGAGGGCCCAGCACTAAGCAGTCACTTATTCTTCTTCATTTGACTAGTTGTAAGTCAGCAAACTGTGACTCACTGTAGCTTGCTTCCCTGTTGTTGTGATAAAACACTGACCAAAAGTAACATGTTTATTACAGTTTCTAAGATATAGTCCATTATTGAGGGAAGTCAGTGCAGAAGCTCAAGGTGCAACTTGTGTGCAGGAACTGAAGCAGAGACCAGAGCAGAAAGCTTCCCCCTCTTTGCTCAGCGACCTTTCTTC
The DNA here is from genome assembly GCA_902168325.1 of Peromyscus nudipes. NCBI lineage: Eukaryota > Metazoa > Chordata > Mammalia > Rodentia > Cricetidae > Peromyscus > Peromyscus nudipes. The sequence continues at coordinate 6,100 of CABHPH010031113.1, read as the reverse complement.
TTTAGCCCAGCAGTACCTTCTCAAAGGTGACGCCTCACAAAGTGAGCTAGGCCATACTACATCAATTAATAATCAAGAAGATATCCTACTGACATGCCCACAGGCCAACCTAATGGAGACAATCGCTCAATTAAAATTCTCTTGTCCAGATGTATCAAGTTGACAACTTAAGCTGAATTATGTGAGCCATCCACTGCAAAAAGAAACAGATATCATCATGTCCATTTAGTAAAAGGACAGTAGGTTCTCCCTTAAAACATTAAACTCTTGTTCAGGCTATATTACCAGTCATGAGTTTTGGCGAGCACTCAAAGATACTAGCAATATCTTATGATGTTTGGAATATCTTTGTGGATATTCCATTATTACAATAATGATAAACATATTACTATATTTTTCATTTAATAATTTCAGTTATCTTAGAGAGTTATTATCAACTCTGCAGTGTGCCTCTGTTAATATTTTAAAATATAAATGTTAATGTTTTATGTGTTTTTAAAATTTACCTAAGAAATAGTATGTTTCAATAGAACTTTTCCATTCATCTTTAGTTTTGCTTATCTGTTCCCCCTACCCTCTCCCCTGCCCTATGCTTCATCTCTATCACGTTTAAACAACATTACCTCCAGTATTGCCCCAATCTGCTTTCATATCACATTTGTTTTGCTATCTATCTTCCTTTAAGATCCCTTTCCTTTCTTCCTATAGTGGCTTCTTTTAAGACCCCTGACATTTATAGGCATTCCAATTTAAACACACTAATCTGAGAATTCAAAGCTAGGATTTGTATAGAGGAGAGAATGTGCAGAGTTTTTCTATCTGGACTTGAGTAAATTCATTCACTGTATTCTTCCAGTTCCATCCATTTTTCTGCAAATTTTATAATTTTGTATTTTTCTTGTAGATGAACAATGTCATATCAGGTATATGTACTACAATTTCGCTATCCATTTATTAGTTGATGGACAGCAGAGCTGATTCTATTTCCTGGATATTGTGTATACAGCCGTGATAAGTGTGTATGTTCAGGTATTTCTCTAGGAGCATAATCAGTCTTTGGGGCATATGTTCAGAGTGCTATATACAGACTAATTATTATCTTTTAAGAAGCTTCTACACTGTTATGTGTAGTGGTTACACTAGTTTTTATTCCCATCAAGAGTGAATCCCCATTTGCAAGAGTGCTTCCTAGATATTTTTATCTTTTCTTTTTAATTTTTTCATGCATAATAGCTATTTTAACCAGATGAAATGTATTCTCAAATAGTTTTGTGTTTCCCAGCTAAGGGTGCTGAACATTTTCTAAAATATATTCTGTGTTTCTTTCTTTGGAAAATCTCTGTCTAGCTCCATAAGCTTCTAATTGTTTTCTTGATATTTATCTTTTGAGTTCACAGTATTCTAAATACCAATACTCTGTCAAATACATAGTTGGCAAAATCAATTCTGCTGTTTGTCTTTTCATTTGATTGACAGTTTATATTAACTTTGCAGTACTGAAGCTTTTTAATTAAATAATTGCATTTGTTTAACTATTAGTCTTACCAATCTGGATCTTATTTGGACAGTCCTTACATGTGCCTGTATTTTGGTTGGTACTTTCTACATCCTTAAACAGTTTCAGAGTAGCAGGCCTTATAGTGATGTCTGTGATTCACTTGAAGTGAACTTTTGTGCAGGATGAAAGATAAGGATTAAATTTTATGTTCATGTACATGTCTGTGCAGTTCTCCTAGTATGATTTGTTAAACATGTTGTCTTTCTTCTAACACAAAAAATGACTGTTTTTAACAACTTGTCAAAATGTGTGTTGATTCCACTGATGCATGTATCTATCTGTGTCTTGAACCATACTGTTTTTATTACTGCGGCTCTTTAGTATAACTTGAAGTCAAGTTTGGTAATATCTTCAGCAGTAACAAAGTTCACAAGGCCATTTCCCAAGAGCTTAGAAGCAATAAACAACTACTGATGGGGAAGACTGACCAGCCACGGTGCTTAGACACTCTCCAATCTATTTGGCTACCTGTAAATCCTGTGGAAAGCTCAGGGTTTGCAGATTTTGGGAGTCATCAATAGCATTCTGGTGGGTTTTTTAATGATACGGCTGCCATTGAGTCATTGCTGCTACAATACTCAATTCCTTACCACCATTCCTGTATATAAAGCCAATAAACAAATTGGGTCACCAACCAAATTGAACTCTCATGGTTTCATCACTTTATTCTGTCCTCAGTTCCCTATATGTGTTGGTATGTTTTGGGGTTTTATCTCCCAAGTAAAGAATCTCATACAACAGAATATCAATGACTCTTTGTTTGCTGGTTCTTTCTTTCCTTAGAATATATTTTTCCTATGCTTTATCTTGAAAGTAGTGCCTTTCCTTGATCATGTGGTGTATTTCTTGGAGACATTAAAGATCAGGCTTTCTTTTCCCAATCTAACTTGTTATTCTGTGTCTTTAGATGGGATAATTGTGACTATGAACATTTCATTTCACTATTAAAAATGTGTATTGATCCTTGTCATTTATTAATTTTGATGTGCTTTGTGGCTTTGAGCAAAGTTATCCTTCACAACTTCATTATATTTGTTTTTCCCTTGTATCCACTTAAATATTTTTTTAACTTCAATCACTGAAAAGTATAAATAAACCACAATTTGGTTATACTTGCCTGTTTTTAATTTTATATAAATATAGTCTTAGTGTTCCCAATTATTTCTTTCCCCATAAACAAGTATGTGTGTTTCAACAGAACATCTGGTATTGGAGAACTATCTCAGAGGTTAAGAGTGGATCTTGTGCTTGCAGACGTCTTGAGCGCTGTTCTAAGCACCTGCAAAACAGCTAACAATCAGCAGTCATTGAAATTTCAGGTGCTAAATTACTCTGTTTTGACATCTGTGGCCAACAGGCACACACTAGGAGCACATACATATATTCTGACAAAACATTCATATTCACAAAATAAAATAAATACATCTAAAATGAAATATACAATCCTTCCTTGACTACAACAATTTAAACTCTGTCCTTAGGTAATGAAGGATGAACAAAGTACGTATGACTCCTGTTTAACTTATTAACCAAGTGTATTCCTATCTTACCTCACTTAGCTTTAGACTCAGTTCTTCCATTCAATACCATCCTCCTCATGGACCCACAGATAAGATTCTTAGCTCACTGCATGCATAATTATTATTACAAGATTTCAGCTAAATATTACTTGCCTTGAAGTTTTTCCTACATTTACTGCTTGAAAGACCCTTTCTTATTAAAGATCAAATAATAACCTCTACCTGCTGTTTATCCATTGTAACTTTTGTGTCTCACACACTTAATTTTTATTTACTGCCAAGGACGTTATCTAAATACTCACCCTTGTATGGACAGATTTCACATTCACGTTACATAACACTGTGCTTAAAGCCCTTAGTATTCATATATTTTGAGACAATTTTTTAATTAGGTATCATAGGGATGATTATTTACAACTGCATATATTGATGATTTGAAATAAAACATCAGGAGAAAAGAGAAAAAAGCAAGATATAGGGAAATAGATGGAGATACACAGGTGGAATATTAAAATGTTCCTTATCTAAAGAAAAATAGACACATATTTTAACACCATCAAGGAGAGGAAATGAACAAACAAGTAGCTGATGCTTTCCTGAGACCCTGTCTTATTTACAATAAAGTGATGATCCCTGGGAAATCTGAAGGACAGTACTATAGGATTTATAGTGTGCTAGAAGTAGTGTTGAGTATTTTAACATTTTTTACAATTCATTAAACTTTTGAGATGTTATTACATAGGTTTAACAGATTTATAAATTGAGGCATATGTAAATTCAATACATGTCCAGAATTCACATGGTTAAAAACTGATGAATTTGAGATTTAAACTGCAACCACATGGCATGAAATTGCTTTCTATTGGATATTGCTTCCCAGGAAAGTCTTGAGTGGCTCAGGGTAGAGATTCATATTAGGGAAGAGCAGAGGGGGACTGTCAACGTCAAGCTTAGTTGTTTCCGCACACATTTTAATTGAACATTTACAGAAAGTCTACTAATTCTATATATATTGATTTGTATAATTATGCAAACTGTTTTAAAAACAATATAAAATCAACTTTGCTGTTAAAATGCTTAAAATAATAGTAGTACACTGTTACACCATTTCTGGATGTTCATACATGAGACAGATGTTTTCTATGTGGAACTATGCTTAGTGGAGAATGGTGGGCGTAGGAAAGCAAAGCTGACGTTTTAGTAATTTATTGTTTTTATATAAAAGAATTTAGTCTAAGTAGTGTAGTAAAGAAAATTATATCTTAACATTCAGAAAGTGCTTTACACCTTATCTCAAATGATCTGCACTATCAAAAACCATTGTCTTCCATATTTGAAAAGGGTGAACAAAATAGTCAGATACTTATTGATTTATTCGCTTGGGCCTCTTGTTATTCTAGGCAATCTCCTGATTTTTCTATCCCTGTCAGCAAAATAAAGAACAACAAAACGCATGATTAGCATTTCGTCGAGGTATTATTTTTCACCTAGAAGTTGGAAACAGGAATTCTTTTAAAATGGAGAGGGGAGAGCATGCTCCATTTTTTTAATGGAAGCAATTTACACTTTCCAGTGGGTGAAGTGGCAGATGGATGACAGTGAACTTGAACATCAAAATAATTAAGCTTTCATGTCCTATTCAAAGACTTCAGCTTTGAGGTCACGGGGAATGTGCAGAAGTTTTTCTTTTTAATCAATCTTGGATGATTAGTGACTTTGTCTATAGAATGATCACTTTCCAACGGCAGCAATGCAATGTCACAGCAAAATAACGGGAAAGATTAAGGAGTTTAATTTACTTAGTGTGTTATGACCATGTTTATTAAAATACTAAGAATTACAGCAAACTTAATCATTTGTTAATATTGCTTTTGCCTCAATGGGGGTTATATTGAGAAAGCAATATTCTAGACATAAAGGCCAATACTAAGCGGTAATTTTTAACAAAAATTATTATTATTATTCCTTGTAAAATAATCTCCTGGGTACTTAAAGTAAAATCTATTTCTTTATTGAAGTGTAATTCTTCTCTCACCCTCAATAAGCTTTCCTTCTCACTTGTTTTCTCATACAGTGTTTTTTAAAATGCACATGGGCTCAGAGCACTGATACATTAGTCAGAAAATCTTATAGGGAATAGGGCCCAGAGGACTTCACAAGGACTCTACAGTCCTTCAGAAAGTGGTGGTGCACTCTATAATGCCCCATATAGGGTCTAACTTCTGAATTGGTCATGAAATCATTTGACTTTAGAACAGGTATTTACATATATAGTAAATGTAGAAAAAAATTTAAAGAAAAAAATTAAGAAGCCTAAAATCTAAATGGAGCTTTTATGAGGAGATTGATGAATTTGTTCCACTCAGCAGATCTAAACCCATTTGTCTATTTTAACAGTCATTTTGTCTTTTTCAGAGCCAGTGGCCATTCCATTGTTCTGACCCATGAAATAGTGCAGAAATTAGGCTTCCACAAAGTTGAACAATAAGTCCAGGGAAGTTGAACAAAGTTGTTCAGCTTTTGTCATGATGGAATTTACACTGTTTATTAATGCCTTACAGTGGAAACCTGACTTGGTATAGCAAATATGAATTGTATTTTAAAATTGAAAAGAGACTATTTATCAAGGTCAGAAGAATGTTTCATCTTGTTTCTTCTAAATGTACTGAGCAGCATAGACAACAATGTATTCTTTGCTGACAAGTAACTCATCTTGTGTCTTGAGATCTATGCCCTGTGAAATAAGATCCGTACTATATCTGCTGTATTTTAAATTTTGTGCCATGAACCACTGGTTCACAACTTGTAGTGCTTTCCTTATTGTTAGTTAGAACTGTCTGTGTCCCCAGTTTAATAATAAAGACTATTTTGCATACCACAAAGAAAACTGGAATACATACTGACTTATGCTCATTTTGTTTGGGCATTCTGTTTTGTTCACTGATCTTTTTCTTGTATATTATGGTTCCTGATTTTGTTTTTATAGTGTGTGTGTGTGTGTGTGTGTGTGTGTGTGTGTGTG
>CABHPH010031106.1:0-10572 GCA_902168325.1 Peromyscus nudipes | reverse complement strand
TGGCTATCTAATATCAAGTGGTCCTACCTGACAACAGGCATGCAAAGAACATTATTCAGACCAAGCAGGTTTACTTATGTACTAGGAATGCTCATACACATATATTAACAATGCTTAAAGAAAAGGAGGTGATAAATTTGAAAGAAAGTAAGGGGTAAGGAACATGGAAGTGTTTGGAGGATGAAAAGGAAGGGGTTAAAGATGTAATTATATTACAGTCTAAAAAAATCAAAACACCTTAGAAGAAAGAGATAGCGGACAATTTGAAAGTCTTTCCTTGAACATTTTGTATGACTTGCAGAAGTTGAGATCTACACAGTCCAGTGGTGTAGCTATAAGTGTTCTGGGACTCTGAAAGCCTCCACGGGGAAATGGGGGAAGAACAGTTTGATATGTGAGTTGAAAGTGAATGTTCATTTGATAAAGTCCCACACACCAACCTACTCAAGTGCGTGCTAAAGAATATGCTATGGTAGAAGCTCATACGTAAAAGTAGACAGTGCATCTTCTATTTTCCTATAAAATTCTGGTTTTTCTTTACTACTGCTATGAAGGAGGATTTTCTAAACTACATAAGTATATCGAGCCATGGATTTAACTCGCTGTTAATAAATGGTCTGTGAAGAAATTGGCTCATAGTCAACCCAAATAAAGTTGTCGTCATGACATGTGTCCTATGAGTCTCCCAAAGTGCCTTGGAGGGCTAGTGAAGACTGAGAAGTCATTTAAAAACAAAGCTTCTTTCTTTTCTTTACAATGTAGGAGCTTCAAATATATGTCACCATCAAATTCCTTTCCTTGAATATATACCAATAACAACTGTGATAACTAGTAATACAAAAATCACCGTTTGCACAGAGATGATACAAATGCAACAGAGACCAGAAACATGGTGATAATGATGAACATGACTCTGGTAAGTAGGAGAACACCTAATACAAAATGTTCAAGTTGAATGCAATTCTTTTCAGGCTAATCATTCCTGAAAATTATCTTCACAGGTAAATTAGGTCTCAGATTTCTTAAGCAGGTACATCTTTGTGTACAGAGAGTAACTTCATGCAATTCCCATTTTAAAAGAGGAAAGACTTCAGGACTTTCTGTAAAAATTGAGTAGCTATTGAATGTACTCTAGGCATGTGCTGTCCCGTCAGTGTCTGAGAACTCTAAACCAATTTACGATATGACGGATTCCACATCTTTTGAACAATGCAAAGGAAGGAAGTGCTAATTGGCTTCCATGGCCTTATCTCCAGTCATGAAAATGACTTAGGGCCATAAATAAAAGTGCAGAATAAATACCTGCACAGACATCTAAGATGTAATGAAAGCCTAGCTGGATGCAAGGGAAAATACCATGTTGATATAATATGAGAGTATTATTGTCAGTTAAGCAGTGGGTGGCTGAGGAGAACCTGTGTCATCTACTATTTCAGGCAGACTGCATACAGAATGCCTAATCTAGTCCTATAAAGAAAACAGAAAACTCCCTAAAGATACCAACAAAGAAAAATATCAAAAATAATTATTAGCATTCTCTATGCTGGGCATCATTATAAACATTTCATGTTAGTGATTCACACAATCCTTACAACAAGCCCTGTGAGGGAGACAGTACTGGAATCCACATCTCACAGACAGGAAACTGAGCTTAGGACTGGTGATGAAGCCCATTTGGTAGCTGGCCTAGCATTCTCAAAGCTCTGGGTAGATTTTTCAGTAGCAAGGTATGATGGTGTATGACTATAGACCTAGAACTTGGCAGATAGAGGAAGACCAACCAGAACTTCAAGGTCATCCAGTCTCAGAGCACTCAACCATTTGGCAAGGCTATAGAAGAGCCAGGATTTAGGCTCAGGAATATTTTTAAATTAAATATTCTCTTTCTTTATTGTAGTGAACTGATACTTGTATGATTTGCATTTTCCACGAATTTTTAACGAATGGATGGCATTTCAAGAGATACTCCAAGATGGCTCATGTTAGAGACCTTTGGCGATGTCTCCCTAGGGTCTTTAGCACAGGTGCTTACAAGAACTTAGTTTCCTAAGCAAACTCCTTGCTCCTCTCTTTGATGTCTCCCTTCATTCTTAGGGTGCAAGCAAGAGAAAGAGTCATCTGAATTTATTCTGTACATAGTATTGAGTATAAATTTAAAAAAAATAGTATCAATATGGGAGTGGTTAGGAGTCAATCAAAAGGGGAAGTGATGTAAGTGTATTGAAACTTCAATAAAGTGAAAATTATTTTTAAACATTTAGAAATTAATAATAAATATTACAGATACAAATTATAGCCACATGACATTTACAAAGCTCTGTCTTGATTTTAATGCTACACCTCAACATTGTTAGTAAGAAGTTGTGTTTACTTCCCTCAAGAGGCTTCATCCAAACAAGCTGTTGTGTGTCCTCTGATGGGGTCTCCCCTTGGGTATATACTAGATAGGCTGTCAAAGGGATAGAAGCCAGAATTTAGGCTTCAGGTAAGAATCCATGTCTTGGTCATTGAAATTTTACGTTTATATAAAGAGTACGTCCACTCCGCTGCCATTGGCAGAACAGAGAACTGTGGAGGTTATAGTTCCAAGCAACTAAATAAGCAAACTAAACAAAATATTAAGGGATATGTGAAGAAATTAACTTTAAAGCAAGGAGCAATGGAAAAGATATTATAATGCTTTCCTCTAGCACAAGGCAGGGCTTGGGACCTTACTGCATTTATTAATTTACCCAGAAACACCCACCTCAGAAAAGAAATCTTTACAACTTTCATTAGCAGACATTAGAGACGGAGAGCAAGCAGCCTGACCCCAATGACTTGAGTGGTCACAGGACAAGGATTTGAGCTCAAGTCCTCCTGCTACCTCAGTGCTCCCTGATAAGAATACTTAGAGTTGGGTAGAAAAGATGCTTTCAAAAGCATCAGAGAGCAGGGAAACTTCTACTCAACTCCAGAAAGATGAGTTGAAATTTGGGAGAAAGTACAAATACTTTTCTAATACCAGGCCTGTCTGTAAATGGAGAGAGCATCAAGTGTGAGTGCCTTGTCACTAGTGGGGTCCAAGAAGAGCATCAAATGCCAATTTGAAGATCCCTTCCCATTCTCAAAATAACTGAGTGCTAACACGCTAAGAAAGATAATGCACATGCTCTGGGGAGTCCTTGGTGGACAATATCCAGTCTTCTTCCTGCAGCAGCTGTGGAAATTTAGGAAATCAAGCTGCTGCTCGAATATTTGCTCATCCATAAAACAGGGAAAACATCATCTATCCCCTTAGAAAATGAAGTAACACAAAAGATGAAAACGCTTCCTCTGTGGAGATCTATGTAGGTGTCAGAGCTGCAGCAGAAACCTCCTGTAAAGTTCCCGCAAACAGGTCAAAGGTCAGCAAGGGAGGGGGATGGGGAGGCTTCTGGGAGTGCACCATGGAATCAGTGCTTTAGGAGATAGATCTTCCAAGCAGAGCCTCTGGTTCATCCTGCTGTGGGGCTGCCGCTGACTCATACACACTCCTGCATGCTCACTTCCTGTGATAAGGACCCAGCATCTTGATGTACTGCTTTTGGGCACTAGTACCGTGATTTTTACTTTTGTTGCCAGAATAACACCGAAGTACATGCCGTCCCTGTCATCTATATCTCCGCAGATGTGTTCCACAATATTCAATACTATTCTCCTTTAAAATTAAGCAGAGATGTGCTACTCTCCACAAAAGTGGGTGTTTCAGATAACAGTTCATTTATATTAATATTTTTTAACACAGAAAACATTTTAGACATATATAACACTTAGTTTTGTGGGACCAGCAGGTAGTTCTGGCATAATCATAATTTATGCTCCAGTAAGAAAGCTGACTTAAAGGCTAATAAAACAGAGAGCCTAGGGAGATGGCTCAGTGGATAAAGCTCTTATTATACAAGTGTGGGGACCGGAGTTCAGATCCCCAGAACCCACATGAAAGTCAGACAAGCAGGGCAGGATGTGTTAAGATGAGCTGAAAGAGTCTGTGATAAAGTAAAGGATGAGGGCCCTGTGGTCTACACTGAAATAAATGTAAATCTTAACCCAGGATTTAGCTTCTCAAGGAGATTGCAGTCTATTCCTCGCTACTGTCCTGCAATTTACTTCTCTTGCTCCTGGACAGACACTGGGTGAGAAACAAGATAGGAAGGAAAGGCTTATGTCGGCTTACAGTTGAGGGCCTCTGTCCATCACAGCAGAGAAGGCAGGCAGCAGGAGACGGAGACAGTTGTTTACCAAGCATTCCCTTAGGAAGCAGAGAGTGGATAGGCAAGGAGTCTGGCTATGAAGATTCAAGATCCTCCCCTAGTGGCCCCTGTCCTCCAGCAGGGCTCCACCTCCGAACGTTTACAAAGCAATCCAAAACAGCTCCACGGACTGGGACGCACACGTTCAAACACATGAGCCTAGGGGGTGCATTTCACATCCAACAGTAACACACAGATAATCTTATGTTTATACATTCATATTCACCTACTTACATGGAATCCACCTAGAAATAAATTCTTGGTACTAGTCTTACATAAAGCAATTAAAAGATAAATACAAGGAACCCATCATCAAAATAAATTTCCAACTGAAATTCATTCACTGAAGCTATGCTTTGTTTCAGGCATACAAAATTGAACTTTATGATGCAACATCAAGAAATTAAGACTCCCCAAACTGTCCAAACGGTAGAGTAGCTGCCAGAGAAATAAGTAAGGATTTTAGTAAGGCTGTGAGCTTCCTACAAGGTAGTAAACTAGAAAGTAAACAAGTTAAAGAATTAACATAGTTCTACCATTCTGTGGATAGCCAGCAGCCATAGGATCTCAATCAAGCTAATGCCAAACAGAAATGGTGTCACAGGAATTCAACAAGTTGGTGCATAAAAAAGATCAAACACAGTGCTTGCATGGAGTATTGCTTAATAGATTATTCATTAAACACGTTCTCAGTATCAACTGCAAAATAGTTACTTCTGTTATGTTCTGAAAAACCTGTCATTGTCCTTAGTTTGTACAAAACCTTAGCATTTGCTAACTGAATATGTGCTGAATGGAAGTTCATTGTGAGGAAAATGAACAACAAAGCCCAGGACAGTTGAAAACACTCCTCTCTCTCTCTCCCTCTAAGGATTTTCTAGTAGAAAAGTTTAACTGTTTTTATGGCTTCATGTGGCTGTTGGTTTGCCAAAGTGTGGTACAAACAATGGGATTGTTCTCTTGATTGCTGGCCCACTCAGTAACAGATCTTTGAATTTTCCACTCTGTTACTAAATAATACAAAATACTACAGCTCTCCTAAGCTCTACTGGAATGGCCTCAGAGGTTTGAGACAGGCTAGAAGAGCACATGAACGCCAGGTACTTGGGTGGCAAAGCGTGCCCAGCCACTTCAGGTGGCCACATTTCGGAAGCTGGTTGGAACAATTTTCAGTGTTTCCCTCAATAGTTTGAACTTGGTTCCCACTCTGGCACCATGGCGAACATACCCGGGTTCCCCACAGCATACTGACACTCATTTACTTGTTTCCTGTTGTAAAACGAGGTGCTGTGAGGAAATCGGAAAAATACGAACAGTGAAGAAATGGCCCTGTATCCAAGTCCTTGCTATCACTCAGCCACCAAGCACACATGGCAGGTGACATTTCATGCTGGATGCCAGCTGACTCTTGCTGAGTTGTTGAAATGAACAACTCTCCAGTCAGAAGAGTGTAAGTTTAGATCAATTCTTTCTTATTTAAGAACATGATAATCTTGGAAAACATGCTAAATTCTTTCCACTGCCGTTTGATTTATGGGATGGGTTAATTAGCATTGTTGGTTAGTTTGATAAAGATCAAATGAGCTACCTCCAATAGGCTCTCAGAGCAGAGCACAGGATGTGCTGTTGGTGGTGTGTTTTCTTCTAACTTCAGTTACTAATGTAAGATTACTCAATATCTGCACAATTAAAATCATAATCAGTCATATGATAGTGCGAAAGTCAGGCCAGTACAGCAGCAAACTGCACAACCCCACAGAAAACAGAATTAACATGCGACAGAGGTGGGTGATGGGCACACATATAAACCAACAAAACCAAGTCAATTAACAAAAAATGATAGCAGTCACTACTAAATAAGGGCACCAAGTCCATTTGGGAAGCTGGAACACTCAGAACTGGTGACATGTGTGTAGGAACCAAGTTATATATTGGAGGCCTTTCTCCAAATATATGTAAACAAATGTTATTCTACAATTTTAAAAGATACACACACGAAATTTGAGTCTAAATCTACAAATTATATGTACGTTTCTTTCTCCTTAAAGTTTTCTGTAAGAAAAAAAAATATCCAATGTACTTGACGTCCAGTTCCAAGTGTGTGAGAGCAGCCACACTGAACACAGGCTCCTCTTCTAGGGGACTAGATGGAGGATTGGAATTTGAGTTTCCTGTTAGCTCCCGAAGGGCCAGAACCCACAGTTTGAACCTTCAGGTTTGGGGAACGTGAAGCAAATGGGACATAAAAACACCAGTGCCTGGAGGGACGTCTACCAACATGCCCTCATTTCTGTGAATGTGTTCATTCTATGGTTTAAAACAACAGCTGGAGCATAGAAAGGATAACAGTCATGGATAACCACATGAAGATAAAAAGCAAAGGAAAACAAAAATGTTCCTTAACGCTGCCTTACTGTATTCCAATGCAGAACCCCACAGATAGTCCATCAGAAGAAGATAAATTACATCAAAAACCAAACCAAACCAATTACAGGTCATGTGCTGGAAATGCACAGGCTAAGGTAAGCTTATAATCTGCCTGGATCAAGGGAAAGAATGCCATGATTTGTTGCAGTTAATATTTTTCATACAATCAAAATCAAATGACTGTGAATTAGAGACATTTAGATCAAAATAGGAAACTTATTTCTATTTCATGTAATTCTAGAGATTTTGCACTGCTTTTTTTTTCTCCTCAGTATCTTAAACTGGACCCTCCTTACACACTTTCTAAGGCAGTCTGTGTGTTCACTAGTTTTTATCTCACTGAAGAGTTCTTAATTCTATCCTTTAGGAAAGAAAGCAGGAGGATCCAGGCAAGTCTGAGGACCATCCTGGTCTACATAGCAAGTTCCTTGGGCCAGCCAAGGCTATACAGTTAAAACCTGTCCTCACAATACAAACCTGGTTTCTGTTTCAGTCCCTAAGTGCTGCATCAGTGTACAGCATGTTGCAGATGCAAATGAGAGAGAGTCAATAAGATGAGGAATAAAATGTTCCTTAACTGCACTAGAAAGCACGTGGGCAAACCAGGCATGGTACTGCCCAGGCTGCAATCCCTGTGTGAAAGGCTGAGGCAGGCAAACTGAGAGTTTAAGGCCAGAGCAGGCAAGATCCTATCTTAAAAAAGAGAAATAGTAAATAAGCATGCACACAGGCTGATAATTTTAAGTAAGTTCAGTGTTTGATATCTTCAGCCACCAATCCAGGGTCTTGGGGGTAGCCTCAGCTTTAAGCACCATGCTAGGCTGATAAATTCCAGAGTGATAGCTAGTCTTTGTAGCTGGCCCATCCATAACCCAAACCAAAAACCACAGCAAAATTTATTGAGGAAAACATTACAACCCTAGAAAAAGTTTTATGTCTTCCCAGATAAAATATACTACCATACCATGTTTACAGAAACTCTCCGACAGAAGCTAGAAAGATTAGGGTTGCCTTTCAGAACTCGCATTCTGCTACCTATATAGTATTTATTAGCATAATTGTATAATATAACATAATAGTTTGGAATAAAAATACAGACACATGAAGATCAGGGAAATTAAGTAAGAAAAACACATGAATACAGATTCTACCAAGAGACACAGAATACTTAAGGAAATACATTGGATGAAAACTAATTGCTTAAATTTAATGAAATAAATTGTGGCTCTAAGTGGTTCTTTGGAAAGAGAAAGTACAACAAATTTAGGACATTAGACCCTGAAAATAACCTCATCAGAACAAGAGCTTTGTGAGATTAATGAACAACTGTATATACAATTTTGTATCCATCCATGTTGCATAATTGCAGAGTGGTGTTCTTTACATACATTATGTCATAAAATTTGTTATACACTAGAAATAATAAACTATTTTCAAATTTATTGTCAGTTTAAAAAAATACTCATTCTGTATCCTTCCTAGTACGAATATGCCACTTTGTAAGGCTGTTCATCTGATATCAAAATAATTTATGCTCAGAATTAGCTAGGACCCATTGATCCACTTAAATGTCTCACTGTCTTAGGATTAATGCAGTAGTGACAACATGGAAAAAGTCAGCTCCTTTTCCTATCATAAAGCTACCACTTTGCACCAAGCATAAAAACTCACCCATTGGTACAGTGGCATTTTTATTAGAGAAAGTTATTTCACAGCATGATCATAGTTTGTACTTGTTTTATTCCAAAGACTGTTATCACCTTACTGCAGGCACAACTGTTTTCCTAACACAGACTAATAATTCCGCCTCTGGAAGTGATCCTGATGAGTTGCTGTTCTGCACTCTGGGAGCAGTTGCCTGTGAGAACGGGGACTCCTTCAGTGCGGCAGCAGCCACACCCTGGCTGTTAACTCTGCAAACAAAGAGACTCACCTCAGGCTCAGCGACAGCAGTTGCTCCTTGGACCTCAGCAGTTCCCCAACTTTAAAACTGGCCCAGCCCAGGAAGCTCCTCTGAAAATGAGGGAGAATGTTTTCATCAACTCCTGCAATTCTATGTTTTTGTTCTCACACCAATACACAGAATTAGCTTTGAAAAGACCAAAATACTGAATCAATTAGCCCCAAAATATTTTACTGACAGAAATACCATGCTGAAATATCAACTTGGTTAAAGACAGACATTGACGGCATGGGAAATAACAAGAAGTAAAAGCCAGCAGTCAGGACTTCCCACTAACTGTAGTTTCCTCCCCCAAAGAAAACCAGGGTCAAAGAAGATGCTAAACTTTCAATAGTCACCAAGATATCCACTTACGAGAATGCCTCAAATCACTGGCAACAGCAACGCTGTTGAAGATAATGAGAAAATCTGCCTCTGGGAGCTATTTTTACATGGGGCTCTGCGTGAGTTATAAATAGAAAGACAGTATTTCTCCCCATCATAGAAGCATTTCGAAGCATTTACTTCCTTTGTTGGTTTTTACTAGCCTGGGACAATTTCATCCCAAACACACAAATAAATCGTACTTCTGTTATATTTTCTCAAATTAGTTTTTAAACATCTCACAACTGGGCATCATGTTTACCAGTAAACATTTGCTATCTGCTCTTTTCAACTCAATGTAAAGAATAAAACTGTAACTTGTTCTTTCCTGGTCTCAGGATTGCAGTCTATTGACTGTTCTGGTTACTTCTGGTTTGAATGTGACAACATTATGGCCTAAACACCATAGAGAGAATTTCTTCTCGCCTTCCTCAAGGGTAATGACCGAACCTAGAAGTGTCAAGCCCATGTAGTCACCTACACCACTGCTGCTGGGCAGCATGTGATGCCCATAAGAGGCCAACAGCACTTCTGCCAAACTTCCTCTGGCACAGCTCTGCTGCCAGACTATGCTTGATGAGAAGCTGGGTTAAAGAGCCTGAGACAGTGGAATGCTTTCAGAAGAAAATTGAAAATTATTCCATACATCAAAAAGGGCAGTGTGTGTGTGTATATATATATGTATATGTATACTGAGTTATTGCTGAAAGAAAAAAATCTGGTCAGAATTTCGTATTAATGTGTACGTATATTACCTGTGTATGTTTTTGTGCTTAAGGGGGAGCAAGGAAGCCAAGATGAGGAATCAGATTCATTGGAATTAGAGCTTCAAACAATTGTGACCTGCCACATGGGTGTTGGGAACCAAAACCAGGTCCTTTGTAAGAGCAGCAAGTGTTAACTGCTGAGCCATCTCTCCAGCCCCAGGTTGTAGCCCAAAAAACGCTTTTTTTTCTTTTCTTTTTTTTTTTGTCTGTACCAGCAAAAGCTATATGCACCGTGCACCATGCTGCAAGGCTTGGAGACGCCACTGTATACCGTGGCAGGAGTCAACCATGCTGCACTCAAGCCCGTACGCCGTGAACCGGCACACTATAGCTCAAGTCCACACACCAAGGCATCTGTGTTCCTTGGCATCTCTATATCTCGACCGGCATGAGATGAACTAGAAAGCTGGTTTTGCCTCTGTTACTGTGTGTTTAGAATTCCCTTTTAAACTCTTTTAGGCCTTATGGAAATTCGAGAGTCCCATGTGGGCATGGTGGGACCTAGAGAAATCTTCCAACTACACCAGGTCAAAATTTTTGAACCTCTTTTCAAATCAAAAATAACTTAGAAGAACAGGCTCAAAAGGGTTTAATGACAGACACCTGAAAACACAACATGGTTTTGAAATTGTACACAACACCATTAATATTAGCCCCAATTAGAAAACTTGAAGCTCAAAATGCTATGGAATGCACCCAGTCACCAAGGACTGGAAACTCTGAGCTCATAGTGTTAGATGGAAAAATACTGGGTCAAACCAGAGGATATAAGGAGCAATGG
>CABHPH010031100.1:0-12353 GCA_902168325.1 Peromyscus nudipes | reverse complement strand
GGTTCTCTCCTTCCACCTTTATATGAGCCCAAGAATCAAACTCAGGTCTTTAGGCTTGTGCAACAAGCAGCTTTACTCACTGAACCATCTAGCCATGTCACATATAATAAAGTAAGTATAACATACAAAAACAAAAAGAAACTGGCAAGACAAATCAGTTAGAGATGCAACACTGTCAAAAGTATTTAGTATGCCCCTCAAAAATTAAACTTGCACTTATTGTGTAATCTAGTACTTCAACATCTCGGCATCTGCTTGCACAGAACTGAAAGACCAATCCCCAGTCTCTCTTAATGTTTCTTTCTTGCTAGTCTTCAGCATTGCAGAACTCTTGGGGCATTTCTGTCTTATCTTGATTTCTGCTCATGGATTCTTCTTATGGTTGGGTGAAATACTAGAGCCATGAAATACCTTTGTAAATAAATGAACTACAATTAAATGATTTGAAATTTATTAAAATAAATGGAAATCATACATATTTGACTCTCTATGCAATGCAAAATTAGGCTTTGACGTTATTTGTAAATAATAAAAGACATTGGTAATTTTGGTGAGTTATAATAATCTGTCTTTTCTGAACCTCTATGCACAAATGACCAGGAATCTGAGGTCCCATACATCAAAGTTAAAGATCATGGTGTGTTTGTTACATTTGTTATATACTTTTTCTTTGCTTGGCACCTGCTATTCCACAAAAATAAGATTGTAAAGCACGTGAGAAAATTGTTTGGTCCCTAAAAAAAAAATGAAATTACCTAGATTAATCTTAGACCCTTGAAACAACCTTGCCGAAACAAGAGAAAAATTCAAGGAGCTGACAAAATTTCAGTAGCACATTTCACACTTTTTCAGTGATAAATCCAAAAGAATGACTTATCAATTCTAGTTTTATTTTCAATTTCTAAAGTAAATATGTGCCATGGTGCTCTTATTTAATAATTGTATTTATTTCAGAACAAATGACCATGGGTCCATTTTAATTATTTTTAATATTATCATTTAGATTATATTGATAAGCCCTAGGATTTTGAAGAAAGAGTTAGTTCCTTATTTGCATAAAATGTGCATAGATTAGGGTAGGCTGCACAAATATATGCATTTAAAGCTAGCAAATAACAACAATATACAAGAATCCAACTGTAAGCCAATGTGTGGAAAAATTATAGTGATTTTATACTTTCAGGGGGAAAAAACAGAAAAATTCTTACTTCTTCAACATTTGTAAAAACATGGTACTATAACCAATTTCCATTTTGGCCAATAATTGAGAGATGTTGATGACAATAATTACAGTGTTGTTGTGTGCTGTTTCTAATTTGGTGACTTTTCTAAAACCAAGAAATGAATATACCATCATGTCATTACAGTTCTCAGTGTATCTCCTTGATTGTATTTTATGCTACTGACATGATGATTCTAGATGCATATGAAAATTTATTTCTATTTTAGTGAAGAATTTTTATGCACACGGAGATGAAGGATGAGATGGGCCTTAAAAGAAAAGAAAATGGAGCATAATTCACATCTTAACATACAGGATGATGTAAAAATGAAACATTCACCTCTCTAATGACAGATTCAACCATTAATAGGTTGGAACAAGTATTAGCTGATCGTGTAGTACTTTCCTTTGGTGTCTTGATGAAGGTTGACATCTTTGACATTAAGGGTTAATTAGTTGCCACTCAGAATGAGGTCACAAATGGCTAATTGCACCTTCAGCTAGGTAATTACTGTCATGTATCAAATTCTCATTCCATGTAATTATACAGGAATCAGGTGCTCTGACTGCTCACCTAGGGATACGTTTGCCTTCCAAGCCCTCTCTGTGAGAATTCCAAAGTTTAACATGGGAGGGAAATTCACTGGCAATTTCACTTGATGACTGTGATTGGATATGCAGAAGATTCCATGCCATCCTTTCAAATCATGATCCTAAGGATGTCACCAGTGCTACTTTAATGTTTCTGGCTTCTCTGATTCTGTAATTTTGCTGCTGTCAGCTCCCATATTCCTACTAGAAGTTTAGATATTCATTAAATTCATCTGGCCTATTCCAAACCTTCATCTTCTTTACCCAAAATAACTGCCGAAGCTTAGCTTATCATCAACATTTACACAGAATGTCTGGTGCCTCTGAAGTGAAGAATCCGAAGCCAGTTCCAGGTATATGAAATAAAGATTTCTTCTGCAGTCGTTCTATAAGCATTGGGGCTGACCAATGCCTTAGTTTTGCATCATTGCCCAGATAAAAATTAAGTAGCTCAGGCATTTTACCAGGAGGAAGATATAATACTTCTGAATTTATGCTTCTGCTCACAACCCTAGAATATACTCCTGGGATAGTCTGGTAAGCATGTTTTCTTGCTTCTTGGTGGAAATGGTATAGGTGATTAATTTAGCTGTTTTTATATTCTCTAATCTGAAGCAGCAGTCAATATTATTAGTTAGAAGTATGAGGCTCTGTGCTGATAGGTGTTATTCCTTCATTAACCAGGGAGTTTAAATATCACACAGGGAATTGAAATCTAAAATTTGTAGTTATGCCAATAAGCACACTATCTATGGCTTGAAGTAAAAATATATTGCCTCGATTGCTTTCAGATAGATCCAACTGTATAAAAACTGAGTAGTATAGTCAGGTATGCATGCATGCATATATTTTAGTGTGTCTTATAAAAGTTTCATTTACATTTTTAAATTAAAATATTTAACTTTGTATTAGTGGAGATGTATAAAATGGGATGTCAAGCATTCTTTTTGTATGCACATGAGACGTTGAAAAATAGTTTCTCCCAAGTCTAATTACATATATTTTTAATTTTTTTCATTCTACATATTATGAATCATTTGAAATTCATCTATGGTTCTTATTTTAACAGAACTCCATAGAAGATATTGACAGTTTAATATATGTGTTCCAAATCTAAGTACATTGCTGACCTAGATTAGAATCAATCTCTCTGTTTCTCTTATTCACATATTTAGTGATGAACATACATTTATTAATCTAGATCTTTAAATAAAACATAAATGCATTATTCCATTTATTTCCTAATTATTAAACCATAATAACCCATACATGATATGATACAGTTGGAAGATGGCATTAAGCTGTCAAATATCCTATCCTAACAACAACAAATAATGATGATGATAAAAATTTCTATCTGCTATCAGTGTGGAATAGTTTGAAAAATTTTGAGCCAATTTCAACTGTATTTTCAGTTTTTTTCATTTATTTTTCTTAATTAATTAATTAATTTTTCTCAGCCTGATCACAATTTCTCCTCCCTCCTCTCCTCCCAGTCCCTGTCCCCAACCTTCCCCCAACCTTTCTCTTCTCCCCCCATCCGTTCCTCCTCCTTCCTCTTCAACAAAGACAGGCATTGCATGTATATGAGCCAACTGTGGTATTTCAAGTTGCAGTAAGACTAGGCACCTCCTCTCCTATTGAGGCAACCCAGTAGGAGGAAAGTGTCCCAAATGCAGGTAACAGATTCAGAGACAGCCCCTGCTCCCACTGTTAGGATTCCCATAAGAAGACCAAGCTATATAACTGTAACATATGTGTGAAGGGCCTAAGTCAGTCCCATGCAGGTTCTCTGGTTGGCAGTTCAGGCTCTGTGAGCGCCTAGGAGCCCAGGTTAGTTTAGTTGATTCCGTAAGTTTTTCCTAATATAAAAAAAAAAATCAGTCTTGATGTATGTTTACTATGTAGAACATAGGCTCTGTCTTCAATATTAATTGAATTCTGTGTACATCTTCCATACATAGAATTTCTGTTATGTTTTTTGTCTCATTAAATCCATAAGAAACCTATTCATAGTCCAGGTACCATGCCCCTGGATTTAAACAAAAACTCCACACAAGAAAGATGCCCCTGAACTCAAGCTCTTGAGGACAAATGCTTTCTAACTAATCTCCACTTTGAAATTAAACCTCTCATCAACTTCTCTCCAGCCAACAGCACCTCTAAATTACACAGGAAAGGAAACGTGGAAGTTATTCTTAAGATCCCTGAAGCGCACATTTTAGTAGGAGAAACAGACATTACACAATAAATTATTCAATTAATTATTTAAGCACACTTGAAAAAGCACTCCAGAGGAAAGACAAGTGGTAATAAGAGATCACAGAGCAGCGACAGGAGATTAGCCTGGGAAAATGTCACTGGGAAAGTAACACCTCACCTGAGAGCTGAAGGACAGGTAGAGGAAGGTGCTGTGATCAAAGAGGGGATGGAACTTCCTCCTGCAGGAGGGGCTGGAAGGGCAAGGGTGGAGTCACAGAGTCAAATGGTGAGTGGTTACAGATGAAGGTGAATCCACATAATCTCATCAGATTAGCCTTAAATCATTTCTAGAATTTTGGATTTCATTGAAAACTTAGTTGAAAGAACTTGGTTCATGTTAACCGAACCAATCTTCATGTTTTTTTAATGGTGACTATAAGGTTGGTAAGATGTCTCAGTGAGTAAGAGCTGTTGCTGAGCAGGTATGGGGATCTGGTTTTAAATACTCCAGAGGCCATGTAACAATCTGTGCATAGCCATGCACACCTGTAACTCCAGCTCCAAGGGGAAGGGGGATTGCTGGGTGCTAGTCTAGCTCCAGTTAGAGAGGTCTCTAAAGAGGAGAGTTATAGATCACGACACCAAAATTCCTCCTTTGGTCTCCATATGCAGGTATACACACCTGAACAAGCATACACACACACACACACATGTGGTACATATACACACATATGCATATAGCGCACTCATGAAATAATAAATATGTAATAATTGAACCTGGTTAAATTGTGGAAAACAGATTGGGTGAGACTTTCCTTTTGAGGCTGCTGTTTTAATCCAGATGCAAAATGATGGGGAATTGAACAAAGGAAGTGAACAATGGTGGCATGTAGGGGTGCCATGGAGAAAGTGCGTTTTCCTGAACATGGTGATTGGTTGGACACAGAGAAATGAATGTATGATGTCATCCTATGTGCTTGCACAAGGTCTGCACTGTGCAACTATATTGATCATGGTGCTATTCATGAACAAGAAGGGGTTGGAGAGGACCCATCCCATAGTGATAGGCTCAGAAAGGAGGATGCTCGAAGTTATGGAGTACATAAGTCAAGGTGACTAAATAGATGGTATTCAATTTTATGACTATTTTAATCATGCTGTTATTGGCTGATGATGACGAAATTCTTAAGATAATAGCAAAATATGTGAACACTTGTGGAAAACAAGATGCTTAAAATCCTATGTTAGGCCTAAAAAAGGAATTCAGTTGACCATTATGGTCAGTGTAAGAACAAATTAGTGTCATTTTATATTTTTAAGTTAACATTCTGTTTCTTAAGATCTTTAATAAAATTTCAGTGCTTTCAAATACAACTGATCAAAGAAATGTGAAATGCCAAGAAAGTGAAAGCTAGGGTTAAAAGATGCTGTTTGATTGGCCATTTGGCTCATCTGATGTATCTTTACTTCTGTCAGTTTTCTTTTCAGTTCTTTAGATTACATTAGATTTTCTATTATCATTGCTATTTCTTTATCAAAATTGCACAATTGTTGAAGTAGTCACATTTTAGTGCTTCGTTGAAACGTTTCTTTTTATTCTTTAATTGTATTTATTGCAGGTCCTTTGAAATTGTTACCTGATAAATGAAATATTACACTCAGAGTCTTTCTCCATTGATGGTGTTTATTTTTTAGAGGACATATTACAATTTTCTTATATTGGCCTTCCTATACATTTCTTTCAAGCTGAAAATCAGGACGTCGTGTTATGGAATCTCTGGATTCTGATTTTATTCCTCTATTTTAAATGTTCAATGTACTTGGTTTGTTATTTGGACAAAGTGACTGTCTACAGAATAGGAAAAGTTTTTTTTTTTTTTACCAGCTGTGCATCTGATGGAAGGCTAATATCCAAAATATATAAAGAGCTAAAAGAAAATAAAACTACATATCAATAAAACCAATAACTCAATTAAAAATTGTGGCATAATTCTAAACAGAGAATTCTCAAAGGAGGAAATTCAAATGGCTGAGAAACACTTGACATCCATATGTCAATATCTGACATCTATAGCCATCATGGGGATGCAGATCAAAACTACTTTGAGAGTTCATCTTATACCTGTCAAAATGGGTAAGATCAATAAAACAAATAACAGCTCATGCTGCTGAAGATGTGGAGTAAATGGAGCACCCATCCATTGTTGGTGAGAAGGCAAATTTGTACAACCATGATGGGAATCAATATGGAAGTCCTCAGGAAGGTGACAACCAATCTACTTTAAGACCCAGCTATACCACTGTTAGGCATATACCTAAAGAACAGTTAATCCTACCACAGAGACTTTTTCTAAAACATGTTCATTGCTGCTCTGTTCTTAATATTGCAAAACTAGAAATTACCTATAGATATATAGATATATAGATATAATCTATCTCCATTCATATACCAATATAATATATATTGGTATATTTTCTCAATTGAGTATTACTAGGCCATTAAAAAATTATTAAATCATGATATTGTAGGTAAATGGATGGAACTAGAAGAAAAAAATTCATCCTGAGTGAGTTAACTCAAATCCAGAAATATAGGATGTCTAATTAGTCCATAAGAATTTTGTAACATGTCCTGATCTGGTCTTGAAGTTTTGATCTGATCTATCAGCAGGAGGCCTGATAGTGGGTGACAAAAAAAAAAAACTACAAAGCCTTAGTTTAAATTTCTATGCTTTTGTCTGAAGTCAGGAGAGTGAGGAAGAGGCCCTCCATCTTGGAAAATCGTTACCTTTAGCTAGCCATGGTTCCTCTGCCTATCTGTCTGCCTACCAGGGAGTCTTGTTGTAGAATATTATTTTAAGATGTGTTACTTTTGTTTATGTTGCATTTGTTTAACTCCATGAAGCTGTGTTACTGTGCCTGTGAAAAACACCTGATGGTCTAATAAAGAACTAAATGGCACCGGGCGTTGGTGGTGCACGCCTTTAATCCCAGCACTCGGGAGGCAGAGCCAGGCAGATCTCTGTGAGTTCGAGGCCAGCCTGGGCTACCAAGTGAGCTCCAGGAAAGGCGCAAAGCTACACAGAGAAACCCTGTCTCGAAAAACCAAAAAAAAAAAAAAAAAAAAAAAAGAATTGAATGGCCAATAGTGAGGCAAGAGAAAGGATAGGCAGGGCTGGCAAGGCAGAGAGAATATATAGAAGGAGAAATGGAGAAATCTGGGAGAAAAGAGAAGTAGGCAGAGAAATAGGACTCCAGGGTCCAGCCACACATCTATTCAGTAAGCCAGTAAGCCACAGAGTAAGAGTAAGATGTATAGAAATAAGAGAATGGGAAAAGCCCAGAGGCAGAAGGGAGATGGGGATAATTTAGGTTAAAAAAAAGCTGGTTAGCAACAAGCTAAGCTAAGGACGAGCATTTATAAGTAAGTATAAAACTCTGTGTATGGTTTATTTGGGAGCTGGGTGGTGACCCCCTCAAAAGAGCCAAAAGAGAAAAACCCAACAACAGAGTGTGTCTAACACCTAGTCTCTCAAAAAACTCTTGTTTTGTAAAATATGATATATAAATACCAAAAGTTTATTGAAAACTTACAGTTGAAAGTAATCTAAAGTTTCAAATCTATTTATAAAATTTGAAAGCTTAAAAGTTTGGTTATATTTCCTATAATCTATTTTTCATTTCATTGAAATCTGGAAATTAATTTTTGCACATACATTTTACATTTTACCTTGTGTCTATTTGTCCAAAATTAGCTCTCTGGTTTTTATGTTTCAGAATTTTACAACAAAAATATATCTATTACTAGTTTTACTTTTGTTCTATGTATTATGAATTATTTGCTTTTTGTCTTTGTTTCACAAACTAAATATCCTTGTTAGACATTGGTCTCACATTCCATCTGGGAAATAAATACAAATCCATCTCAACATTGTAGAATGTTTCATTTCACCCCTTGAAGAAAAATAGGGCTTAAGGGAAATTTTCACTCAAGTGTTCTAGCAGCTAAAGAGCAATGACTGAATATAAATTACGTTATAAATTTCTTTTAGATATTTTCTACTTTCTACTCCCCGATATCATAAAAACAACCATTGTTCTTTGCGACTCAACTTCTTCTTTCATTGAATGAGAATGCTCATATTCCTCTTAAAGAGTTTTAGAATAGAAAGGAAAATCAGTGACAGCCACAATGTATCATTTTCTGTGTTAAAATAGTCCAATTCATATCTATGTAAACACATGCATGTGTTTATTAAAAATATCACTCTATACTGTATGTAATGCTCATAGTAGTAAAAACAAAAAGAAAGAAGGAGACATGAAAACTAACAATTGCATCTTCAAATTTGTTTCATCAATTTCAGACTGATAGGAAGTCAAGAAAATGTTAATAGATATTTAATAATTAACCCTCTTCTTTCATACGAAAATGAAGTAGAACTAACAATTTTTGTTTGTACATTTTATAGATACCTTGAAGATTGATGGTTTTGATATCATAGTTCTCAAAGATGGACAACATGCTTAAACCTAAAACAGTATCACAAATAGTATGAACTTAAGCTGCATTCTAAACACAGGGTTGAACTAGCAAGTTAGAATCAACATGTGC
Organism: Peromyscus nudipes; assembly: GCA_902168325.1. Lineage (NCBI taxonomy): Eukaryota > Metazoa > Chordata > Mammalia > Rodentia > Cricetidae > Peromyscus > Peromyscus nudipes. Next base: position 3,723 of record CABHPH010031100.1, on the reverse strand, counting down.
TGTAACCTCTCCAAACTATTCCTCCATTTATTTCTGTACTATCAGATTGTGGAATTTTGAGTGATTTGGTCTCATTGATACCTAAAATATTCTCCAAACAGTGGCTAGACCTTCTGCTGTGATCTGTGCATGTCCTCCAACATTCTTATCGTGGGAAAGTATTGTGAATAACAACAGTATTGAGAAATGCATTGTTTGAAGGTGACTAGGTTCCATGAATGGACTCCAGTAATACTACTATTATCAGGACTGTGGGAATTTTACAGAGGACAGTTAGAGTCCCTCATTCACCCTCTTGCATATGAAGCTTTCTATCATGTGAACGTAACAAGAAAGTTGTCAAAAATGTGGCCCTTTGACATTGACCTAGCCAGCCTCCAGACCAAAGAGCCCTATGAACTTCTATTATTTGTTAATTATCCCTTATATGATATTGTAATAGCAAAAAAAAAAAAGAAAAAAGAAAAAAAAGAATGAATCAAATCAGCTACCCTTTTACTAACAGCTTTTTGTATAACATCTACAAAAACCAGATAAAGGTCAGGTTCTCTCTGGTTAGTGATGGCTCTGAGCAACTTCAGCACAAAAGAAGTAGTTACTATATATGGAGGAAAGCTCGTGATAGAAAGCAAAGGAGAGGGCCGGGCGGTGGTGGCGCACGCCTTTAATCCCAGCACTCGGGAGGCAGAGCCAGGCGGATCTCTGTGAGCTCGAGGTCAGCCTGGGCTACCAAGTGAGTTCCATAAAGGCGCAAAGCTACACAGAGAAACCCTGTCTCGAAAAAACAAAAACAAACAAACAAACAAAAAAAACCCCAAAAACAAAAGAAAGCAAGGGAGGTAGAATCAGTAAAAAGTGGGCAGCTCTTTTTTTTTAAGTAAGAAATTTTGTTATTCACTTATCAGTCACAGACCCCTCTTCCCTCCTCCCACCCCTCCAGCTGCCCCCCACCTCCCCATTCCCTCCTATAAGAAGGGAAGGCCTCCCATGGGGAGTCAGCAGAGCCTGGTATGTCCAGTAGAGGCAGGTCCAAGCCCTTTCCCCTGCATCAAGACTGCGAGGTGTCCCACCACAGGTAGTGGGCTCCAAAAAGCCAGCTCATGCAGCAGGGATGGATCCTCATCCTATTGCCAGGGGGCCCCTTAAGCAAGTCAAGCTACATAACTGTCTTGCTTATGCAGGGGCCCTAGTCCAGACCCATGGAGGTTGCACAGGTATTGGTCTAAATTTCATGAGTTTCCACTAGTTTCTTTTGGTTGTCTCTGTAGGTTTCCCCATCATGATCTTGATGCCCCTTGCTCATAGAATCCCTCATCTCTGTCTTCAACTATACTTCTGGAGCTCGGCCTGGTGTTTGGCTGCGGATCTCCGCATCTGCTTCCATCAGTTAAAATGGGCAGCTCTAATCATTGTACGTAAGTGAGGTTCAGGTGGCTGCAATATCAGGATAACTGATTTAGAGTCATGAAAGAGAGGGCAATACAGTGCTCAGGACAAAAGTGACCTTTGACCCTGCTGAGATGGTCCCATCAAGGATGTAAATTCTATTATATAATTCTGGGGTCTGGTAATAAATCTCCAGATAAGCTTTTCCTGGTCTCATTTATTTCGAGGGTGTTGTAAACCTGCATGGGGGAACAGAGACTCTGGTTGCTCAGTGAGGTAGGCAGGGTGGTTACCATTCAAGATGGATGCAATAATGTCATTCTTAATGCCAATAGTGATCATGATAGTGTTCTTCCCAGACTTGACAGTCATTGCTTAGTTAAGATTAGATTGGCCACTATTCAGACATTCTTGACAAACTTTTAAACTTTTGTTGGCGGGCAGAGATTGCCATATGGCTCCAGGAGATCATCTCCAAACATGAATTCAGCTGTGGTAAAAATTAACTAAGCCTGATTTTCTCTCACTCTTCTGTTAGTGTTAGGAAAACATAAACATACTAAAAAAAAAAAAAAAAAAGAACACCTCATTTCTAAGTCCCTGCTGGTCATATAAGGCCCATAGAAATAATGTATGATATCGCATTTATGCCCCTTGCTATTGTTAGTCTAAGCTGTTGCCATAGAGATTCAGATGAAGGAAGAGTTTGGCACATTGGGTATTCATTTCTCATTCAAAACCATTACTTACATCAATGAGTTCAAAGCTGTTATCACATTGTGCTATTTTATGACTATCTGTCTTGATACAGTGGCAGGTAAACAAAAGTCTTGGTCATTTCGTAAAATAGTTCTTTACCTTATTTTGGTCTGGATTATGAATCTTTTGATATTTACATGGGCTTCAGAGGCAGTGCAGTTGTGGAGTGCTTACCTACCTTCATTCAATCCCCAGGACTCATGATTTTAACACTCTAGAAAGAAAAGAATTATAAATGAGAAAGAAGGCATTTTGACCTTGTGACCCAGCAGATTTTACTTACCTGTGGACTAATTCTTACTTTCAGATTTAGGAGGCAAATTAATAGGCATTTACTAGCCCCACATAATTACAATCTGAATTCGTATTTAAATGCTGTGTAATAATAAGATTTCTCCTCTGTAGTGTGTGTTTTCCAGGAGCACTCACTGATATAAAGTTTCATGCATTAAAATAAACAAGAGAACAAAATCTACTATTGCATGTACCATTCTGACTATTGTTTAGGTAATTTGATTTTGCTCTTTTAGCATATTGGGCAATTATTTTCTGGAATAGCAAACTGTACTGCAAAGCTTCTGGGCCCATGAGACGGGTATCCTGAATTAGAAAACCAATATTTCAGCAATAGCTGCCACCAAGATAGCTTATTTCTTCTTTATTGCACTATTATCTTGGGATTAAATGGGAAGACATAAAAGTTCAGTGGAATTGCTCAAGTTCCATTCAGATTTTGTAAATTCTGTTACACAATACTCAGCAAAGTGAGTCCTGAAAAACCCCTGACTTCCTGAGGTTACTTGAAGGCAACAATAAGAACCTACCATACTTTCAAGTATCAGGGAAGGAGGACTGTGGATCAAACTAACCTGTCAGGTTGGTAAAAAATCAAGTGATTGTCTTGTAAAAAATTACTACTAGTGAGGCAGACAAGCACAGGAGGTAGTTTAGAATGGGACCCTGTTTGTTTTGGATTATACATACCCTCTTTCCTTTAATATACTTGACATCCCAGTTCCTACATCTGCATATTCTGTGCACAAGCACCCTTTTCCAAGCAATGCTCCTAGTAATTCCACAACCCCCTCAAGCCTCCACCTACATTAGGCTACATTCTCTCCCTTCTTTGACCAATATTGTAGATTTTGCTACACCTAGAAACAATGCAATTTAGTTTTTATTCATGGATATTCTCAACGCATCTAGTTTTGAAGAATAGAAGGACCATATGGCCTGAACTGGTTTTAGATGTATGTAGCGTTGTTGGTTGTTTTATTACTCTTTTTGAGGGGCCTGCCACCAAGCTCCCAAACAAATCACACACTGAGGCTTATTCTTAATTATGACTGCCCAGCCTTAACTTGGCTTCTTTCTTGCCAGCTTTCCTTAACTTATCCTGTCTACCTTTTGCCTCTGGGCTTTTCCCATTCTCTTACTTCTATAAATCTTACTCCTACTTCATGGCTGGCTGTGTAGCTGGGGGACTGACCCCTGGAGTTCTCCACCTTCTCTGGCTCCTAGCTCTCTTCAGTCCTCCATCTCTTTTTGCTAGCTCACTCTTCCCAGATTTCTCCCTGT
>CABHPH010031092.1:0-13005 GCA_902168325.1 Peromyscus nudipes | reverse complement strand
AGTTTTACTTGTAGCTTTCAGAATTCACATCTCAACAAGGCTGTTGGTGGCTTTTCTCTCCCAGCAGCCTACATTGCATCTTCCGGCTCTCCGAAAGCTAGCCAATAGGAAGAAAACTTCCAGCTTGATTTTTCGATGTCCTGTGACCCAAGTGTGGTTTCTTCAGCAGCGTGGCCTTCCTTTCAAGTCTGGTGAGCAATGTCAGTAGCCTGGATTATTTGGGGGCTTCTCAAGACTTCTTAACCAACACTTTATGGAGGGATATCCCACACTTAGCCCTGAGATTTTTATTTGATAGCCCATGGCTTCCGCGAACAGCATTACTCTCCTTTGGAAGGTACCTCTACCTAAACTATTTCTTTTAGATTGTATTTTAACAAGCTTATAAAATAGTAGGTTTCCATGGCTTTGACACGTGCCCTCGGTTTTGGTTACTGTCTCTATCCTCCCTCCTCCCTCCATGCCCTCCTGCCCCTCCCTGTTCAGCTTTTTTACCCCAGAGCTCCTCTACTTTCATATCCGATGCCTACCTCCACTAAAACCTCTATTCCCCAATGGTCCCTCTCTGTCTCTCTAGCCTTTGCTTGCACTCAAAGTTAAACACGCTGCTCTAAAAATTCAAAGCTAGGATTCCCACAAGAAGAGGTGCATGCAGTGAATATCTTTCTGGGCCTGGGTTAGCTTGCTCGGTATACTATTTTCCATTTTCCTAAAATTCCATAACTTGACTTTTCTTTACAGCTGAATAAAATTCCATTCTATACGTGTGTATATGTGTGTGTGTGTGTCTGTGTACATGTGTCTGTCTGTCTGGGGGGGCAGGGGGAGAGAAAGAGAGATTTTCATTATCCACTCATCCACTGATGGACATCTAGACTATTTCCTCACTGTTGTGAACAGATAAACTACTGTGAACCCAAAGCTAGGTAATTAGCTAAAATGCATATAGGAGAGGATTTTGGATTTTTCCAGACACTTAAGCCATATTTTTCACTCTATGCCATCTCCTGTTTCTTTCATCCAAGTCCCTTGCTAAAATGATGCCAGTGTTGGACATGCGGCCAGAGAAAGATTCACTTTACGTCCTTTTGACAATGCATTAAATGAAGCTTGGAAAGCATTTCGTACTAACGGCAGAATAGGATCGACCCAATACATCAGGAACAAACCAGAAGGTAACCAGACGGTCAAACCGAAAGTAAAACTTAGAGTATAGAATTCCTGCCGTCTTCCTTCACACAGGATCAGTGATCAACAGATATGGTTGTGGAGCCAACTAGAGGCACTAAACCAAGAGGGAAATATAGAATACTCACATGAGAGACGGGATCATCTTCTTTTTTTAAAAATATTTTTTACAAAAGCAATGCTTTCCTTCTAATGCCTGGTCTTTATTTTATTTTATTTTATTTTAAAGATTTATTTATTTATTATGTATACAGAAGAGGGTGCCAGACCTCATTACAGATGGTTGTGAGCCACCATGTGGGTGCTGGGAATTGAACTCAGGACCTCTGAAAGAGCAGTCGGTGCTCTTAACCTCTGAACCATCTCTCCAGCCCCAGGATCATCTTCTTACATCATTCTCATCATATCCCTTTGAGCTAGCCTTAACCTATACCCATGTTCTTCTCCAATGTGACTGCTGGCATCAGGAAAACCTTAAAATACTCTGATATTCTGGAAGCCAGGACAGACCCTGGCTCCTTGTCAATAATAAGATTCTCTATTCGCATGGAAAAAGAAGACATCTTGAAGAAGGAGATATTTACTACATCTTCATCTTATTACCACCTTGTTTTTTAATAGTTGGGAGTCTCTAGAAGGCTGATATCTATTTACCTGGTTGCTACTCCCCAGAGCAATTTCACCTACATTTGAAGACATTGCAGCTAGTCTCTCCTGGCTTCTGACTCTTGGCCCCCAAAGTCAGTGGTGAGATGAGAACAGATTCTTGCTACGCTTCTTCTTGTGTTGCAGACAGAAAACTCGAGACCAAGGTCAGGAGACAAAATTCTATTATTGTGCTATTCAATACATTCTTAACAAAATCAACTTCCTTTTCCTTCTTCTATGCCTCTTCTGTGTCCTTCTTCCTTCCTGGCTTGATTTTCTGTAGCGTACACACCTCCCCTAGAGGACTTTCAGGACCAATAACCCCTGCACACTGGCCGCCCCAAAGGCTAATGCAATAGCTCATACTCATTGCTGTCGCCCAAACTCTGTTTCAGAAAGGTCAGCCTTTGGTGCTCAGGTCCTCCCCAAAGCCTTATTCCCACTTTAGTATTTCTTGGTGGCTAAATTCTACAAGCAGAAATTGCTTCCCACATCGAGCAGTTCCATTTCTACTCCAACAGGCAGCAGGAAGTAGCCAACATGTAACTTAAATGATCATTTACTATTGTAAAGCTCCCTACATCCCTGTGCTTGCCATTAATCACACTGGAAAATAATAGAATGGCAAAGAAGGATTGCTGTTATTAATAAAACATGTCAGCCGAGGGCTCAACCAACCAAACACAGCCACTGGGAACTGCTATATTGCCTTATTATCTCTGAATGATTGTCCAGCTGGTAGATTGGAGCCCTGTGCTCACAAACAAAAGGTTATCCACAGAGGGACGCCCCAGACACCACGAAGACTGATGATGGGGCTCACACTCCTGGCACAATGACATCTAGCTTTGGAATTCAATATCATAAAAGGCTGATTAGTTAAACAGAAGGACAATTTATTACTGTGCAATAAAATGCTAGATATTTCTTATTTAGTAATGAAAAACTACTAAAACATATTCATATAAGGAAGTTGTTTTTTGAACCCAGTATGCTATGAAGTGAAATAGAACTGGTTAAAACAACCCACTTGACTAGCCCTGATTCTCCACTACTAAAGGCAAGAAGTCAAAAATAAATCATAATTGTACATTTGGCAAACATTCCTAAAGTGCTGTGTGTACCAGTTCCCTGCTCTAGTTAATGAGGGAGGAGAAGTTACTGGTTAAAGTTCCTGCCCTACTGGAGTTTATTCTATCAAGAGGCTAGGGAAAAAAAAAACTATCAAATGCACAGCTCAATGCCAAGAAGTAATGAGAGCTGGAAATACAAATACATCCAGGAAGGTGGGCAAGAGTAACAGATGGGTAAGTGGCACTCAGGATGGTCCCTCTGAAGAGGGACTGTCTGAATAAATACCCGAGGGAAGAAAGGACACAAGCCCTGTGAGCATGGCAGGGAGACCCAGCCTGGCTTGGGAAGTGTGGTACAAAGGCCCTGGAGAAGTATATTTGGTCTACATAAATGCTTTGGTTCTTAACAAAAGCTTCACAACAGACTTCTTATCATATGCTGGAATGAGCATTTTAACCCTCAAACTCATTAGTTCATTCGCCATTGTGTGATTACAATGAGGATGGTTTTTTGGAATTTGTCTTTTAGAATTACCTATAGATTGCTATATGCATCCCCTTCCTCGCCAGCTTTACCAAAGAACATAAAATAAGCCAATAAAGTGACATTGATGAAGAGCAAGGCCAGAAACTAAGAAATACCTGGTGGTCACATGAAGATGGGATCAAAGTGGCAGAAATTTGGATCTGGGCTGATTGGCCAGCAAGCCAGCACCCACAAGGGAAGCTCACTGAGAAGTGGAACAATTGCTCCCAGAAAATTTCCCTAGCTCTGAGCTGTCTGCAGACAAGATTGGGCCAACACATGGCTAAGCAAGAGATACACAGAGAAACGTCCATGATTGCAAAGGTGTACAGTCTTCCAATCCACTCATGTAGGTGGACTGCTTGCAAGACCAAGGGTAGCAGTTATTCACATAAATGTGGGCCAGGAATCCAGGAGAATGGGGTAACGCACATAGTCAAGCGTGTGACACAGGAAGTGAAAGAGAGAACAATAATTTATAACAACCACATCCTATCTCTAGCCACATCTGGAAGATCACACGAGCAGATAAGTGGGTAGGGTGGAAATAAAGTAGATTTTGTCAATTCCCTGAGCGGTAGGAAACAGCTGCCTTGTCCATGAAGCTGCCTTGGATGAAGAGGGGTAAAGCCATCAAAAGAACCTTTGTCAACACTCCCTTCACTAAAAAAATATGCATTTGTAATCCTGTTCACAGGCCACAGAGTCCTAAAGCAAACTCCAGCAGCTCTCTCTTGGTCCCTCCCTGTACCCAGGACTAGCCTGTGTCTCAATCGGAAACCCATATTTGCTCTGATACCTTTTGTATAATCAATTATGTTTTCTATTTATATTTTCTGTGCTTTTCCCTTCCTGACCTACAAATGGGCTTGTTAAATTTTCTTAGTTCCTTCCTACCCTCTTTTAATGTCCTACATTCTATTTCTGCTCTACTGAGACTTACTTTAACTAACTTTAATTAAGCAGTATTTTTTTTCAGCATCCATAATTGGATAATATAATCTCCCTCCTCTAAATCAAATAAAGTAACATGTTGGTGACCTTTTAATGGTTGCTGGCTTTGGAGATTTGTTAAAACGGTGTTGAATATAGAATAGCCCCAAGACTATAATCATTACTATGGAGATTTTTTTATAACATATAGGATTTTTTTCCTTAAATAAGCTCTATGTTTTAGAGAAGTATGAGTTCACCACAAGAATGAACCAAGTTCACAGATTTCCTTATGCCTCCCAGACCCTATACCTACACAGCACCCCTCAATATCAACATCCCTTGTTATAGATGACTATTAACCTGTATTTCTTTATTATCCTAAATAGCTTTACATTACATTTTTAAACTAGCTGTATAGGTACAATACCTTAAGTAAGAATAGAAACATATATAACAAAAAATAACCTTAAATTTATATTAATATACATATATCCATACCAGTGTAAAATTTTTGAGACTAGTGGCTGTTCAAAATTAGACCCAACAATTCACCCTTTTATCCCATCATTTCTATATTATATCCCCTTTTTCCCCTAAGAAAGAGATCCTTGAATCTAACCTCCTTTTAGTTTTTTCCCTGACCATGACCAATAACAACTTGTTGGTAACCAACCCCCTAAACAATGACAAACATCCGTAATCCATCAAATGACCAAAACCTGTCCACTCCATCTCTTGGGAATGTGGGCATTATGCTCCCTAAGACTACTTCCTGTTGTTTGGGGGTGATAACATCTTTGGGGGACCCTGAAAAAAATTAAGATAATTTTCAAGTCCTGGGGAAGCTAGCCATTGTCCAATCTCGGTGTGATGAGATAATGCAAGGCTTATCTGAAGTTTTGGCTGTGAGGCTGTGAGGCTGTGAGGCTGGACCACCTCAGCCTGCAGTCATGAAGCTGTTCTGGATGCAGAACTCTGAGGAAACTGCAACAGAGGCACTCAGAGGCTGGATCACCTGGGCCAACCATTTTCATTGGTGTCTGGTCCCCTTGTTCTGAAAACATATAAACTTTTAAAGGTAACATATGCATCTGCATTAACACAGGTATGGAATGTGCAGTGTGCACAAGTCAGTTAAAGATGATTTTTTTGTTCTATGTTTGAGCAGGTAAAAGGCATCTGTAAACTTTATAAGCCAATTCAGACTGCATAACGAAATTGTAAAGGTCTCCCCTGGTCAAATCTGATCTCAATTAACTTAGAAGGAATCCACAGCCTTTCATTTCCTGTGGAAACAAAAGCATAACCTCTTCCCCAAAGTAATACATTTTTTTTTGTTTTTTTTTTTTTTTTGAGACAGGGTTTCTCTGTGTAGCTTTGCGCCTTTCCTGGAGCTCACTTGGTAGCCCAGGCTGGCCTCGAACTCACAGAGATCCGCCTGCCTCTGCCTCCCGAGTGCTGGGATTAAAGGCGTGCGCCACCAACGCCCGGCGTAATACATTTTTTTTACTCCCATTTTAGAGTTAAGGCATTCCTAATGTACATAGGTTGGTTTAATTTAGCAATCCCTTCCACAATCCAATATCTCTCAGCAGCTGTTGTCTGTTCATTAACATTCAAAAAATTCAAAATCGGGCTGGAGAGATGGCTCAGAGGTTGAGAGCACTGACTGCTCTTCCAGAGGTCCTGAATTCAATTCCCAGCACCCACATGGTGGCTCACACCCATCTGTAATGAGATCTGGTGCCCTCTTCTGGCATGCAGGAATACATGCAAACAGAACACTGTAAACATAATAAATAAATAAATCTTTAAAAAAAAATCAAAATCAACAAAGCACCATATAAGGTCCAAACTCCCTGTGTTATAATATTTCACATCCTTATGTGGCTTATTCACTTTTTATTACTTTGTTTCTCTTTTTAAAGACTTTACTTAGTTATTTTTACAGATGAGTAGAACCTCTTTGTATCTGTCCCTGGGGGAGAGACCTTCCAGTGGCAGATCAAGGAGTGCAAGGAGAAAACTTTCAGGCAATGCATGCTTTGAAAAAAATTTAGTCTCCGAGTTATACTTACCCATTTGAGTATGTTATTTAGAGCAATTTAAACTATTTACTTTTTTATGACTGTCTATATCCTTTTTCTTTTTTTTCTTAAGCCTACATATATTGTTAAATACACTGTAACCTATTTAGAGGTTTTTTTCCATCTGAACCTGCTTTACTGCGCATCTGTAACCTTTTCTGTCTGCATGAGCAAAATCTTAAACTGCCATGGAGCTCAGTTCATGGTGCACTGGAGGCTCAATCCTGCAGGCAATGGCATGAGAGACTGTGGGACTAGGAAGCCACATTTAGCTCTGATTCTGTGTGTTTAGAACCTTATTTTAAGCTTTCTCAGGTCTTGTGTGGAAATACATGCCCCTATATTGGGCGCCATTTGTAGTTGGGCTTTTCTGTGGGCTGCCAGCTCACAAAAAATGCCATGGAGACTTATTATTAATTATGAAAGCTTGTCTACCTAGCTCTTATAACTTAAATTAACCCATATCTTTTAATCGACATTCTTTTATGTGTCTCAGTCACCTTTACTTTGTAATGTCCATGCTGCTTGCTCTGTGTCCCTGGCATCTCCTCCCTTCTTCTTCCCAGCATCCTCTCTGCCCAGAAATCCTGCCTAGCTATTGGCCATTCAGCTTTTTATTAAACTAATCAGAGTGATACATCTTCACAGTGTACAAAAAGATTATTTCACAACAAAATGTCTCCTTAAAGTGAACCCTTCCAGGACCACACTTTCCACTCCTGTAGTCCTCCCTGTCTTAGATAGGGTTTTATTGTTGTGAAGGGACACCATGACCATGGCAACTCTTATAAAGGAAAATATTTAATTGGGGATGGCTTACAGTTTCAGAGGTTTAGTCCATTTTCATCATGGCAGGAAGCATGGCAGCATGCAGGCAGACATGGTGCTGGAGAAGGAGCTGAGAATTCTATATCTGGATCAGTAAGCAGCAGGAAGAGAATGCCACATTGGGATACATTTCCTCCAACAAGGCCACCTCTACTCCAACAAGGCCACACCTCCTAATAGTGCCACTCCCTATGAGCCTTTGGGGGCCATTTTCTTTCAAACCACAACATTCCCTGTTTTCTTCTCCACATTCTTCTAGCATTAAGCATATCACATTTCACCAGGCAGCGGTGGCGCACACCTTTAATCCCAGCACTACACAGAGAAACTCTGTCTGGAGAAGGGGGAGACACAGAAGCATATCACATTTCATGTTGGCTATCAATTTTAGGGCACACCATTGTGTTGTGTTGTGTGTCAGTAACTAAAAGAGGAATGTTGCCAATTGAGTCATGACCTCATTTAATTCACACCCCCACAAGGTTCTTTAATCAATCTGAAAATTTTTAAGAGATGTTTCTTGCCTTTGTAGGCATTCTTGGCATGTGGTAGGCAGTCTTTAGCAACTGCAACACAGTAAGATGCAACAAAGTGTCTTCCACTTGGGGGTGTCTCCTTTCCATGGCACCTAAGGATAGCAGTTTGTTTACAGGAAAATAGGACATTGTGTTCACTCTCCCAACAATCGATATTTTTGTTTCTTCATTTCCATTTCAATAATGGATCATTACAAAGCCTTCTAGAAGATATTTTAACAACAAACTGAATCTATAATATAGGTGCCAATGGTAAGCATAATGTAACGAGAGCCAAGTAGCAACAATATACACAGTGTAAATCAGGTTAACAACAATCATGTTCAATAACAAGGACCTAAAGACTGCCTGACCAACAGTAACTGTGAGATGCTAGTGACCATGGCTGCATCCCAGTTTCAGAGGTGCCAATGTAAAACATCTTGCTCCCTAGAATCAATATAACACAATAATTCATTCACTTTGTCCATTATCTAACTCTATTCGTTTTTTAGCTCAAGGAAGATGCTGATTTTGTCTGCCTACTGACAAATCAACGATGCCTATATTAGCACCTGAGCCACAATGTATGCTCAAAATATTTGGTAAATGAAGACATCCACGAGGTAAGAACCGTCTAGTTGAAAAACTGTGATTCACTACCACCTCCATACATAAAATATAGCCTTTCACTCAAACATGCCATGCTATCACATGATCAAACTCATTATGGTTCTCTTCTTGACCCTTTGGCTGGCTGGAAGCCTGTTTCCCAGAAGAAGACAATAAATGATTGGTATATGTCATCCAAAAGACGACTGAACTTTCTAGGCTTCTACGGGGTTTTTAACCAAATTCTGGTAGAGTCAAGTATGGATGACCCAGAAGATTCCACCATAGCATTCTCTATAAATCAAGACAATGGAGGAAGGAAAAGAAAGGAAAGGAGTGGAGAAGGAAAGAGGAATGGGAGGACATATGAGATAGGAAAAAAGAAGGAGAGACAGGAAAGAGGAAAGGAAGAAGAAAAAGTACAGAGAGAGTGGAAGAGAGGAAGAGGGGGAAAGGAGGCAGAGAGAGTGAGGGGAGGAAGGGAGGAAGAACAAGACAAAGTCTCATACATAAAAGGAAATTCACTTGCTAATACAGTTGGGTACTTCCCTGATGGGTGCCGTGGAGCAGCAAAGAGGTGGATTCTAGACACTTGAACATCTCAGAAGCCAAGGAAATTCTCCAGAAACCCAGAAAAAGCTAAGCTTCCACAGTAGAAAAATCCCAGGCCTAACCTTCTGTGCTTCTAAGCAAGTGTCCATCTGCAGTGTGTGTAGAACAGCTCCATAGTCATTCAGTTTAATATCCAACTAAACAAAAAGGGAAAGGCCATGTCTCACTGACTGTATGCTCTCTTAAATTCTTGCTCCTGGAGCTTAATTTTATGGGAATCAATGGTAGGGAGACCCAATGGCTGTCCTCTGCAGAGAGATGCCAACTCTCTTTCATACTCATAACTCAAGAACTTGCTCTTATGGCCATCATAAAGGTGCCTCTGTACCAGGAAGATCTAATGCAAGCTCTTGAAGCCTGTTGGTACAGAGCATCTCTTTTAATTACCCATCAAAACCCATCTCTTATCTGCACATTTCATTAAAAGAAAACCCTAAGGGACAAGATATATGTGATATACGCTTTCACATTAATTAACACAATTCAACTTTTCATTTCGATATCAACAGCATCTCATGTCTTTAGGATCTTAACATCACACACTCAAGTCTGAGGTTATTCAGTGCTTGGGAATTGCTTTTTTTTCCCTTTCAAAATTCACAGAAGAGTGTTTGAATCCATAGCTCCTGCTTAAAGTGTGGCTGAGACATAGAAGGCATGAAAGCCTGGACACCAGCCCTAACATTCATCTCATTCAACATGACCCGGTGAACAATTGCTGGGCATGATGCCAGGAACTGGGACGACAAACACGCAAGGCACCTACAGTGTCTTGGGGAAAGCTTCAATAATAAAACATATTATCAGAATAAATTTAATTTACTTGATATTCTCTCCCTCACGTGGTGCTATTTTCAAATAAATCCATCCTTTCGATGAAAAGGATGGTAACAATCCCTCATTGAGGGAGATGATGGGATTAAGACATCGTTGCATAAGGTTTCTCTCCTTCAATGCTCATGGTATCTCTCTTTCACATTTCTATTAGGAGCATCCCAAAGTCCTCCCTCAAAGAACAAAGGAGATTTCAGTTGTCCGTGGTTACACATTCCAGGGCTTTCTGGGTTCTCAAAGGCAGACCGATCTAAGTGTGTAAATCAGACATGAAAGGAGAGCTTGGAGCCAAAAGAAATCACAGTAAATAGAACAAGAGTGAAGAGGGATGTGTTGAGCCGTGGCAAACAAAATAGCAGACACACAGGCCTGGTTGCTATTCCCCCTTCCCCCTATTTGTGTGTGTTTAATGGAAACCTGGTTTCTCAATGAAATTTTACATTAGAAGATGGTTTGTGTTCTCAGTCGCATCCTTGGGGGACCTTAGTGGAAAAAGAGAAAGATGAACAGCCTTGGATTCAGGATGCTAAACAGTAATTTACCAACTGCATATTTACTGCTAATATTGCTAGTCATAGGGACTTAAAAATACATAAGGTAGATGTAACCTAAGTCTATGTGCTGCAAGATACAGGCTTCCTAACTTGTCTCCCTTGTCCTCTGTGACAATATACATGCATTTGTTTTACTATGTGGGGGCGAGGGTTGGGCCCCACTGGAAGCATTGGCTGATGGGCATGGCCCTCCATCAGAGTGATGGGAAAGGGAGCTGCCTGCAGGGAATGTGAAGACCCTTCTTTCTAGACTATTTCGTTGAGAATATGCCTGGTGGGCTTTTTGAACCAGTCTATGGCTTCCTTCTCACATCCAAAAATATTAGTGTCTGCTTCTGGATGACCAAGACTTATAATTCAGAACATGAATCATAGGGTTTCAGTGAGAATTCGTCACTTGAAAATTATAAAGTATTTCCTACTGCAGAAGAGTGCTTGGGTCTCTTTAGATATCATAAGCAAAAATGAAGCAAAGGCTTAGGAAACCATGATCCAAGCTGAGAAACGCAGCATTGCAGTCAGAAGTTTCTTTGTCCTCCCCATGGTGAATGCTCTATCATTCTATCCTCACCCTGAGGAGGTGACCAAGATGGCTGCCTCCTAGTTCACAATATACCATCCTTTGCCAAATCTAAGGGACTATTCTCTTATAGACACATATATTTTTGTTTCAATATACTCCTGAAAATTGTTTTGTATATAAAATGAAATAGGATCTCATTTTAGTTTTCTCATTTGGATAACTATTTAAACATCACTAAAATATCAATTTTCTTCACTGATTTGTAATATCACCTATGCTATATATTCAAGCACAATATCTAAGAAATATGGTTTTAAAGAGTTTTGTTTTGTTTTGTTTTATATGTGTGAGTGTTTGGCCTGCAAAGGCCAGAAGAGGGCATCAGATCCCCTTGAACTGGAATTATAGACAGTTGTGAGCTGACATGTGGGTGTTGGGAATAGAACCTGGCTCCTCTAGAAGAGCAGCTGGTGCTCTTAACTCTGCTATCTACCCAGCCGCTAGAAATATGGTTTTAGACTCCATTGTGTTCCACTGTTCTATTTTTTAGATTTCTGTATCCATATTGCACAAATCTCAACTCAGTTTACACTACATGCTAATACATGGTAGGACTCCTCCCCCCACCCCAGCTATCCTTGGCCCTGCCTACTTCTCTGTAAACACAGAGTCTGCCTATCAAGCTGCGCAAACTCACAAAGCATGCTGAACTTTCTTTGAATGCAATATCACTTTAGAGTGAATACTTTTTCATATTTTCAGTAAAATTTTAAAAGTTTAAAAATCACTAGGTTTATGGCATTTTCACTTTTCATTTTTCTTTATTGCCTGGAAATTTTTGTATGTAAGGTAAAATATTTTGTAAACATGGAAAAGTAACAAGAGAATGCAGAAATCCTCAAAAGCACTTAGGAAACCTTTTCCTCTTCGTAAGGCAAATTTATATATTTATCATCATTGCATATTTAATAATATTTGAATTTATTTACATTGTAAATATTTAAGGTATATAACATGATGTTTTGACATACAAATGTATAGTGAAAAAATTACTGCAGTTCAATAAATGAACATATGTCACCTTCTGTAGTGACATTTTGTGTACATAGCAAGAGTATCTAAAAATACTCCACAAATTTCCATACGTAAAGAAGTCTTATTAGTTACTGTCTCCACTGTGCACATCGATTTCTATTGCTAATTTTACCTCGCTACAGATTTGTACACTCCAACCTGTTTGTCCCAGTTCCCTCCTCCCCATCTCCTCTGGAAACTACCATGTTACTCTCTCCATTTATTCAATATTTTAATGCCTTATTTTTCCTTTTCCATTTGTGTGTGTGTGTGTGTGTGTGTGTGTTGTCCGTGTATGTGTGCATGCATGTTTGCATATGTATGGATATGCATGTGTGGGCTTGTGTGCAGATGGGCGCTTATGGAGGCCTGAGGTTGCTGTTGGGAGTCGATTTCAGTCAAATCCAGAGCTCACCGCTATGGCTAGTCTCACCAGCCAGCTTGCTCTAGGAATGACAGAGTAGTCATTTCATACCCTCTTCTCTCCAAAGTTGGAATTACAGTTGAGATGCCACACCCATCTGGCACTCATATGGTTCCTGGGTCTAAACTCCATCAAGCACTTTAATCACTGAGACATCGCCCCACCCAAAATATCTGGGTGCCTTTTAAAGTGCTTTTAAATTCTGTTTTAAATAGCTTTTTAAAGCATGTTTTACAAAGTTTATTTTTAGACAATTTTAGTCTTATAGCAAAAAAGAAATTAATTTCATCTTCTAAATTTTTGTTGCCAGGACATAAAGAGACAATATACTTTTTATGTTGATAGTATATACATAGTCTGATAAGCTTCTCAAATCTAATAATACTGTGTGGATTCTTTTGGATTTTTTTCCCTTATACAATCAAGGCACCTGTAAATAATGGCAGTTTTGTTTCCTCCTTTAGAATTCCCAATATGTAAAAATGATAACCCATAATTCCAGCGCTCTGGGAGCTGAGGAAGGAGAATCCTGAGTCTCAGGCTATACCTTGATTTAGAAAGAAAGAAAGAA
>CABHPH010031089.1:0-11020 GCA_902168325.1 Peromyscus nudipes | reverse complement strand
TGTGATCACAAGCATGCACCACCACTGCCCTGCTTTCCTATGGCTTGCTAATAGCTCTGACCCCCAGGCAACTTTATTTGTTAACATACATTTAACATTTAATTACAAAAGAAAATATCACCATAACCCAGAGCCAGATATTGTGGTAAATACTGAAAGATCAGTAAGACAAAGGAGCCAGCCACTAGAGACTTCTTACCTCAGGTGGAAGCGGGGAAGATCCTGTCTCTATGAATCCTAAAACTGAATGGAAGCTAAGCTCCTGTGTCCTCCCTCCTTATATTTCTCTCTCTACCCAGCCATATCACCTCCTGTCTTCATCTCCCTAGTGCTGGGATTAAAGGCATGAGATCCCAAGGGCTGGGATCAAAGGTGTGTGTCACCACTGCCTGCCCTTGTTTCTCTTTTAGGCTGGATCAATCTTGAATAGCCCAGGGTGGCCTTGAACTCACAGAGATCTGTCTGCCTTTGCCTACCAAGTGCTGGAATTAAAAATGTGCACCACCACTGCCTGGCCTCTATGGCTAACTAGTGGTTTACCTCCTCACTCTGATCTTCAGGCAAACTTTGTTAGATCACAAACAAAATATCATCACAACTCAGAGATTGTTGTCCTTCTAGCAGCTAATGAATAAATATTTTAATTATAATTAGGCTGAGTCTATGGTCTTTTCTCAGGGGCCACACATTCCAGAACAGTGTAGGACACTTAGGAGACAAACTGCAAAGGTCAGAACCCCCACTTGTGGTGATGTATTGTGTACCCCCAATAAACTTACTTGAGGATCAGAGGACAAAGCCAGCCACTATATTAAACATACAGGTCAGGCAGTGGTAGCACATGCCTTTAATCTTACCACTTGGGAGGGAAAGATCCCTATGGATCTCTGTGAGTTCAAGGCCACATTGGGCTACATGATAGAAACAGAGCCAGGCAGTGGAGACACACGCCTTTAATCCCAGGAAGTAATGTGGGCACAGAAATAGGACACAGAAATAAGGCACAAGGAAACAGGAACTCTCTCTTTAGACTGAGGATTTCATAGAAGTAAGAATATGGCTGGTTTGTTCCGCTTCTCTGATCCTTCAGCTTTCACCCCAATATCTAGCTCTGGGTTTTCTATCAATAAGACTGTTTAGCAATTAGTGTTACACCCACCAGAATCTATGCTAGTGAGAGGAGGACCTGTGGAAGGGTAACTCAAAAGAGAGACTATCTTCAGCCCAGACCCTTGGAGTTCCCCCACCAACATGGCCCTCAGAAAGATCCTGTGGGACTCAGGCAGGGTCTGGCTGATGAGACCCAGTATTCATTAAAGAGGTGGCTGCTTGGAAGGAAGGCCTTGCTTCAGATCTCTGTCTCAGACTCAACTCTCAGTGACCATGGAGAGTTTGTCTCCAGGGCTAGAATTTTTGGGAATTCAAAAGACTAACACACCAGGAATTACCAACACTGAGAAGCTTGCAGGGTTTGGTTTTGCTTTGCCTTCATTTTATGTTATAATTCCAAAATGTATTATTGTGGGTGGATGAATGTACTTTGCTTTAAAATTTAAAAGTCAGAATAAAACTATTTTAGAGTGAGCAAAGGACTTGGATATTTTTGCCCTGAACAAGATGTACAAAAAGCTAATAAATACGCGGGAAAGGGGGATCAACATCGTCAGTCTTCATAGAACTGAAGATCAAAATGTCAGTGAGTCTCACCTCAGCTATTCTAGTCTCCAGCAAAAATCTACCTAGATCCTCAAAGGCGGCTGCACACTGGGACCTTCTTGGAAAACTTGTGCTCAGCTCCAGAGCATTTGGAGTTTGGCTACCATCCTTGTAGCAGCCCAGACATGAGCTGCAGGTCTCTTCATGAACACCAGGGGGCGACAATAAACCACATAATCAACAGGGAATATGCTCCTTGAGGTGTGAACCTGCCTTGCAGCCTTGTTTCCACCCTGTTCCAACAGACCTGGAGCTCCCTCACACAATCATTCCCTGTGTCTCTGACACCATATTCTGCAAGGAGACCCTATGTAGTCCCCTCTCTCCTCTCATCATCCATGAGGAAAGACGGGAAGATCACAGGACAATCACCAAGGAGAACAAAGGTATCCCAGAAAGGTCAGGGAGGGCATGGGCAGACGTGAATCACACTCGGCCAGCACAGGAAGCTGGGGTCAGGGGGTCTCCCTGGTGCCCTCCATAGGAAGCTGGAGCACATGGTACTCTTTCTAGGACACACAGGTCACCTCATCCTGCACACCAGGATACAAACCCCTGAGATAGCATGTATCCATGGATCAGACACCTGACTGGTAACACCAGTGAGGATGGATCTGGGCCCTCCCCAGTCATCACTCAGCTGGAACTTTTCCAGCCCCTAGAGAAGACTGCCACTCCCTGCTGGAAGTAAATCCGACCTTCCCTGAGCATTGAGATCACAGGGCAGACTGGGCTTTGCTGGGTTTTTGGGTCTCAAGGAAATACACTCTTGGCTATGGGAAGTTCAGGGACAAGGACCTGGGGTGAGCTGCTGTTCTCTCGGGACACAGGACACTTCTTAGCCTTGTGGCTCAAAGTATGTTCTAGAACACTGAACAACAAAGGAATAGAAGGGTGGGAGGCAGCACTCACAGAAGAACAGAGCAATGTACACACACAGACTCCACCCCCAGCTCATCTGACTCCAGGAAGTGCCCTCCTCTGGGAGGAGGCTCAGTTGTGGGAAGAAAAGCAGAGCAGACACCAGAGGGGCCCAGCTTGGCAGCAGCCTGAGACACAAACCTCCTCTCCAGAGGAAGAGCCTAGCCTACAGTAGAGACTATGGAGCTCACCTCAGCCCCTCTCCACAAAGGACAGGTCCCCTGGAGGGGACTCCTGCTCACAGGTGAGGAGACATTCCTCAGGAGTAGAGAGTAGGGGAGTTCAGAGACGGGATGGGATCTTCTAGGAGAAGGAAAGAGCCTGAGAAATGACATCTGGCTCTGCTTGAAGCCTGAGACCAACAGGAAGCTCACAGTGGATGGGAATTGGGAAGTGGGGGAGAAAAACTCAGTTGTTCCCCATTGTAGATTTATCAGCACTGGCCACTGTATCCAGAAGACTCAAGTTGACAACTCCATCAGGGTGACTCTACAAGTAAAACTCAAAGTGGGCGAGTAAACAATATCATTATGTAGGACCCTAAGAAATCTGCAAATAAACCCCAGGCTCTGGGGCACTGGTATCTGAGCCTGCTCTAGGCAGTGTGGGGTTTAAACCAAAGATCAAAGTAGTCCTCCTCACAAAACCCTACTGCTACTGGGTAGGAAGACAGAGCAGCAAGGACATCTAGAAGGTGGGCTTAGGTGTTTACAAGCACCGCAAAAGAAACAGAGCAGGGAAAGGTCAGAAAATGAAGGCACAGAATCTGTAGAGGAGGAGGTCAGACAAGACATGCTACACTCACCACAGATTCTGAGTATGAGCAGGGATCTGAGGGCAGTGAGGGGTGAGCTGTATAGGCACCAAGAAGACAGTTTCATACAGTGGAAAAATTCAGGGGTACTGATGAATGGGGGTGATGCTGCTTAATGCCCCGAACAGGACAAACACACCAAGGCTGAGAGTTGAACACACTCAGGTTTCAAATTTCTATCCAATATAAAAGTCCTCATATCGATAGTTTTTTTTTCTCTTCCATCTTAGCCTCACTTTTAACCTACTGGACCTCTACCACCACTGCCCAAGTCATTATTGAAGCAGTTCCGCCTGATGTTGTTGAAGGGGAGAATGTAATTCTCCGTGTCCACAATTTGCCAGCCACAGTCAAATCCTTTACCTGGTACAAGAATGAATATTGCTTCACCACTGATTTGGATGTAATTGCATGGTTTATAATATCCAAAGGAATACATGAAACAGGGTTTGGATACACGGGCAGAGAAAAATATACAACAATGGATCACTGCTCATTCAAAATGTCACTGAGTATGACACAGGAGTCTATGATATAACCATTGAAAGTGAAGATGGAAAGGTTTGGAGGTCATCCATGCAATTGAATGTACACCGTAAGTAATTCTCTGTAACCTCAGGGTGGTGGGTGGAGCTAATTGAACTTCACACATAGGGTTGTCAGTCCTGGATGACAGTGTTACGGTCCCCACATTGTGGTTCAAGCATCTAGTAAAGGACACAGAGATAAAAAACAGTAATAAATCAGGATGCCTCACTTCAGTTCACCCTCAGAGAAGAGAGAGTGAGCTAAGAGTGCCCAGGCACGTCATCTCTGCCCAGGGTCTTAGATGCTCATCATGAACATGGCCTTGAGAAAGACCCTTCAGGACTCAGGCAGGCCCTGACTGAGGAAACCATGAGAGTCTCACAGAGAGATGAGCATCTGGGAGCTTTGCTCCAGACTTCAATGCCAGATGGGACCAAGAATCCTGGGAAGCTTGTAAACTGGGTTGGAATTTGATCTCCATTTGGAGCTGACAGGGGACAACAATGGATTGTAGACTGGGAGCCTGCTGACAGTCAGCCTCTGAGAGCCATGTCTGAGGTAGGTCACCCGGGCATCTCCTCCTGAGACACAGTGTGCTCAGCATAGGTGGAGAGACAGGAAAGGCAAACAGCCATCTCTTCAGATGGTCTTCTGAGACCTCACAGGAAGGCCAAGAGTTCTAAATAGATAGTGGCGGCGGCGGGGGCGGGGGGTCGGTGTATGGTGGGGAGGCTAGAGATCTGGCTGTGGACAGATTGCTTGTGGCAGCTCCTTGCCCTGCAGGAGTCCCGCCCAGGGACTATTTCCTGCAGGCAAATAATAACAGACACTACTTGATGGAAGGTCAGGTCATTGTTCACATTTCAGGTTAACTTGCAGGCATGGCAATGAGCATTTACCATGTGTCCTATTATAGGGAAACTGAGACAGGAAATAGAGTCAGTGAGTCAGGGTCACATAGGTCATGGGTGGCACAAGCTATCTGTCCACAGCCAGATCTCTAGCCTCCCCACCATGGAGACCTTACTAGGTGACCTTCAGTCTTCTGGATCATTTAGTGGACTCAGGCTTCTTTGAAGGATCCCGATTCATGTCAATCAGCATTAAACACCTGACAACAATAGTCTACCTGTGGCCCAGCCTGAACTAAATGTCAGGCAGATCCTGAGCTCTGTGAGATCTCTCACAGGCTGTCAGATTTCTCAGGGAAGCTCAATCATAGCCTATCTGTAGGAAAGGCTGAGAGGGCTCTGGTCTACACACAGCAGGGGAGGTCAGTGCAGCTGGAGGGACTTGAGAAACTTGTGTCTCAAGGCAGGCAACGGGTCAGTGAGGACCAGGAGATAAAATGAGGTCTCTGATTCCAAGTCTTGAGTCTGACCATCACCAAACACTGCAGCTCAGTTCACTCATGAGAAAGTCCTTGCTTCTCCCACACACAGCACAGGAGGCCCCATTATCTCTGAGCACTCAGCCACTCCATCTGCCTGTAGTTTGCTTCCTGCCTGATTCTTTAAGGATCTGGGTTGTTATTCAAGCAGTAATTCTTTAGTTTGGGATTTCTCCCAGTCCTGAGGTCTACGTTTTAATACTTTTAAGATTAGCTGGGCCATCTTAACCCCATGACAAATTATTTAATGAAAAAGAAACAGAAGGTTATTTTATAAAGGAGGGACCTGACTGTTCACACTCACAGAAAGTGTAAGCAAGAATTTGCACAAAAAAATCAATGGGAAGTACATCCCCCCTCCCCATGAGCTTTCTGGATGTGGGGGTTGAAGAGGCTCCCAGTGTGGTACCTACACAAATACCCTGAGTCAGGGTCACTGTGGGTGATCTTGGTAGGAGAAAAATTCAGATCTCTCCTTAGATAGACCATATCTTGAACATACCTGTGGAGGATAAATGCCAAAGCCTCTCAGAAGAGGACAGGCTGAAGCGGTCTGAGGACAACAGGACTCTCACTTTACTCAGTGTTGTGAGGACTGACACAGGACCCTATGAATGTGAACCTGGAACCCAGTGAGTGCCTCCCAAGTGACTCATTCTCTCTGACCACTACCTGTAAGTATTTTCTGTTTCATCCTGGCCCCAACTGCCTAAATACAGAGGGCTAGAGCTACCATACTCAGTCCCAGTCCCCTTGGGTTCATGACACAGACTTAATATACAGATACCTAGGCTGCCAGGGTATGGAGGCCCCACCCACGCACATGTAGCCAAGCCTAGTTTTGAGCTTGAATGAGCTCGAAGGATTTCTCCTGCCTGATGGAGACAGGGGACATGTCAGACTCAGGCTCAGTGCACACATGAGTGTGCAGTGGGGATGATTGTGTGTTGTGCTTGAGATAGACCAGGGCTTGTGCATGCTGCATGAAAAGCCTTCTACTAATCTGCACCCCAGCTCTGGGTAGGACCTGCTCAACTAAGGTTAAAGCACAGCTCAAAAGATACTATGTCCTTCTACAGACCAGGATTTCCCCTTCCCTCTGCTAACATCACATGTGACTTTACTCTGTTTGCTCCAGATGGTCCAGATGTCCTGATCATATCCCCCTCAAATATTCATTTCCATTCAAGGACAAACCTCACATCTCTTGACACACAGATGCTAACCCACCTGCACAGTACTCTTGGTTTGTCAATGAAGAGCACAAGTCTTCCTCCCAAGAGCTTTTTATCCCCAACATCAAAACTAATAATAGCGGATCCTATACCTGCCTCATCTATAACATTTTCCCTGGAGTCAATAAGACCACAGTCTAGAACATTACAGTCCTTAGTAAGTGGATTTCTAAGATATTAGCACCAGGTTCGGAGTGGAGTCTTTTGTCTTTGTGCAAAGATGCAGAATCTTTTAATTTCCAGCCCATGTCTATGGGAACAAGCAAAACTCAATCCTCCCAGAGCTTCCTGTTCCATCCCTATATCTAATCATATCCTGCTTCTTTGGATTCTCCTGGCTGATAGGGATGGAGCTTGGAATTTGAGCAGAAGGTTCTCCCAGCCTTGGAAAGCCTCAGGTTGTGTTAGGGACTTCCTAGGAGAGGGAGATACTTAAAGTCAAGATTTTTTTCTGTGACTAACACAAGCCTTCCTGTGCCCTCCCTCCATTTTCTTTTTATGACCTCCGTGATCTCAAAGGAACACCAGGGCTTCCAACTGTGCTCACATTCTTATTCTCCAAATTGGGGGAGAAAATTCCCCACAGATGGGGACCAGCAGTCCAGAGCTCTGCTCCCAGTTAACTCTGTTCCTGTCTCACGGGTGGCCAGCCCAGCATTGACACTGTAGGATGGAAAGAGTGGGTGGAGAAGGTGCCTGGGAGCCCTGTTCTGCATCAGGGTGAACCATGTCACTGATGTAGATGATACTCTTTCAATTACTCTTCTGAGGGTTCAAAAAACAAATGTCAGCTGAGTGTGGTGGCACACACCTTTAATGCCAGTACTGAGGGTGGAGAGGAAGGTAGATAGTATGAGTTTGAGGCCAGCCTGGTCTACATAGCAATTTCCAAGTGAGCTAAGACTGTACATTGAGATCCTCTCTGAAAAAAAAAATGAGTAGTGAGGATTAGAGTGACAGGCTGTGGTCAACACTGATTATTCACTTCTGCGATGTGGTATTTAATCCATATCTAGGATGCAGGAAATAACATTTATCTTTAAACAGAAATTCTTTAGTTTGGGATTTATCCCAGTCCTAGGGTCTAGGTTTTAACACCTTTAAGATTAGCTGGGCCATCTGTAGATGTAATTCTAAACGGTCTTATTAAATAAGAAACACAGAGCCAAATGCAGAGTTAAAAGCCCAAGAGGTCAGAGCACTTACCAGCCGCTGCCATCCTTCCCCTGAGTAAGAGACCTACTTCCTGTGTGTCTGTATTTTTATTGACTTTTTGTTTTGCCATCTCATTGGTTCTAAACCCAATCACATGACTTCTTCGTCACTGCCTGTCTGTACAGACCTCCAGGTCTCTATGGTTGGTGTTGTGCCCTGGGCACAAGACCCTCAAAGAGACCACCAGAGACACAAACTCACCGAAATGCAAAAGCAAGGTTTATTTCAATTCAAGCAGTGGCAGGGACCTCGGTCGAGCACCCCGACACAGTGGAGGCTAGAAGAGGTGCCTGCCCCTCTACAAGCTCAGTTTTTAAACCACAAGGTTACATCATTTAGGGGTGCTAGTATGGGTATAATTCTGATTGGCTCAAGTTTTAGGGGCTTTTCAGAATTTCTGTGTTATCTTACACAGAAATTGTTGTAGTTTTAACCGGTTGTTTGTCAAACTTTATAGACTACCTCCAGCATTGGGGCATTCTGTGGTTAATCAATTGTTACTAGATAGTCCTTCAAACATCCTGACTTTGTATTTTTGACCATCTCCAGCATTGGGGCATTCTGTGGTTAATAAATTGCTACCAGATGGCTCTTCAAACATCCTGACTTTGTCCTGGGAATTATGTCAGCAGCTCTGAGAATTTCGAAACTCAGACCTGTTTCAAGCTGGGGTGAGGGGCTTGCTTGAAATGGGGGTGCTTTGGTTCTTCAGTTGGTACTTGGATTAAAGGCATGTGTCACCAAGCTGGCTGTGTCCTCGAACACATAGACTTTGCCTGCCATGTAATCAGATTAACGGCGTGTGCTACCACTGCCAGACTTCTGCTAAATGTCTTACTATTAGCTCTGCCCCCCAGGCAACTTTATTTATTAACATACAAATAAAATCACATTTCAGCACAAATAAAATAGCACCATAGCCATCTTAACCCCATGGCAAATTATTTAATTAAAAGAAACAGAGAGCTATTTTATAAAGGAGGGACCTGACTGTTCAAACTCTCAGAATGTATGAGCAAGAATTTTCACAAACATCAATGGGAAGCATATCCCCTTTCATGAGATTTCTGGACAGGAGGTTTGAAGAGGCTCCTAGTGTGGAATCTACACAAATACCCTGAGTCACGGGTCACTGTGGGTGATCTAGGTAGGAGGAAGATTCAGCTCTCCTCTTACAAACCCTATCTTGAACCCAAACATTCAATCCTGCAGAGGGCCCGTTTATTCTGTGGGCCCTGTAACCAGGCTGAGATCTCTAAGGGTGAAGGACTCTCAGCTGGTATCCTCCACTGTTTATCCACAGAGCAGGTGACTCCACCCTTCATCCAAATGACACCATAGTGAAAGAAATGGACTCTGTGTTCCTGTTCTGCATCTCAAAATACATGGAGATTTCTATCAGTTGGCTCTTCAATGGCAGAGTCTTGGGCTCTCAAACAGGATGAAGCTGTCTCAGAACAACAGTACCCTCAGCATAGACCCTGTCAGGAGACAGGATTCAGGAGACTATCAGTGTGAGGTCTCCAATCGAGTCAGTTCCAAGAGGAGTGACCCCATCCATCTGGACATAATATGTGAGTGACCTCAATCTTACTCCACAGTGTTGGGGGTGGGGGCAATTTTTTTTTTTTAATCAACAGTGTGCAGAACAGGTAAAAGTCACAAGGAGAAAAACATGGCTCAAGATATAAATACAGCAGCTTGGTGATGGATGCATGTTAATCTCATGATAAAACACCAAGCAAATTGAGCACAGTGCTGCATGCCTTTAACCCTAGAACACCAGAGGCAGAGCCAGATAAATCTCTTTAAGTCTCAACCATACTAGTCTTTGTTTATCAGAACTGGCCACTGTATCCTGAAGACTGACATTCACACCTCTGTCAGGGTGACTCTCCAAGTCAAACTCAAACTGGGGCAAGTAAACAACAGCCTCATTACATAGGACCCTGAGAAATCTGTCAATAAACCCCAGGCTCTGGGACACTGATTTACTCACAGTTATCTGAGCCTGCTCTAGGCAGTGGGGTTTAAACCAAAATCAAACTAGTCCTCCTCACAAAGCCCCACTACTACTGGGCAGGAAGATAGAGCAGCAAGGACATCTAGAAGATGGGCTCAGGGGTTGAGGAGCACTTCAGAAGAAACAGAGCATGGAAAGGTCAGAAAATGAAGGCACAGAGTCTTTAGAGAAGGAGGTCAGACAAGACATGCCAACACTCACCAAAGATTCTGAGTGTGAGCAGGGATCTGAGGGCAGTGAGGGGTGAGCTGTATAGACACTATAAAGCCAGTTTCATAAAGTGGAAAGATTCAGGGGTACTGATGAATAGGAGTGATGCTGCTGACCTCCCCACAACAGGACACACACACCAAGACTGAGAGTTGAACACACTTAGGTTTCCCATTTCTACCATGCAAAGGTCCTAATATTGATAGATTTTTCTCAATTCCCTCTTAGCCTCTCCCATCACTGCCCAAGTCACTGTTGAAGCAGTTCCACCCCACATTACTGAAGGGAAGAAAGTTCTTCTACGTGTCCACAATATGCCTGGGACAGTCCTTTTGTTTTACTGGTCCAAGGGAGAAACTCTGGTTCAGAGGAATGAAATTGCAGGATTTATAATGTCCAAAAATATGAATGAAACAGGGCCTTCATACAACGGCAGAGAGACAGTATACCCCAATGGATCCTTGTTCTTCCAGAATGTCACTCAGAAAGATATGGGAGCCTACACACTATTTATTGTAATGGAAAAGTGGAAAATCAAGAGCGCATTTGGGCAGTTCACTGTGTTGGTTAAGCAGTGGCCATGCCGACGGATGTTGCAGTGGCGGAAGAATCATGAGCTATGGTTACCTTTCTAGAGCTTTATTGGGAGAGAGAGGGAGAAGGAGAGAGAGAGAGAGGGACAGAGAGACAGAGAGAGAGAGAAAAAAAGATCACGCAGAGGGGGGAGAATATGGAAGGAGAGAGTGCAGAAAGAGAGGGCACAAAGAGGGTACACCCGCTTTTTAGGCTGGGACACCGTCGCAGGCTGGTGACGTAATCAAGGACATAATCCTTACATCCCAGACTTTTGTTTATTATAAAAAAAGCAGGTATATGGGAATAGGGGCGTCGTTTCTCTCAAAAGCTGCTTCCAGCTGACGGTTGGACGTTGGTTGGCTCTTGGGGGAATGGGGAAAGGAAGTCTTCCG